>WOXC01000901.1:0-153843 GCA_011680675.1 Gymnobelideus leadbeateri
GGGTATAATGGAAGGGCGGGCAGGCTGGGGTGGGGAGGGAATTGGAAGCACCCACTTTTGAAACAGGATCAAAGTAGGGAATAGACCAAGTGGGAGGTGGGATAGGAGGGAGGGAAATATAGTCAGTCTTTCACAATATGTCCACTATGGAAATGTTTTGCATGGCTACACATGTACAGACTATGTTGAATTTCTTGTCTTCCCAGTAAGGATGGGTGACAAGGGAAGTGGGGAAGGAATCTGGAATTCAAAGGTTTAAAATCAAATGTTTAATATATATATATATATATATATATATATATGTATTATTATTGTTATACATGTAACTGGGACATAAGATATACAGACACTGGGGCATAGAGATCCACTGTGCCCTACTGGAAAGTTGGAGGGGAAATGGGGGAAGACATAGGAGAGAGAAGATTGGGGGAGGGGATATTCAGTGGGATCTCTGTTTTGGGGTGGTGGGTAGGGGAAAAATGGGGAGAAAATTTGTAACTCAAAATCTTGTGGTAATGAATGATGCAAACTAAAAAGTAAATAAAATTTTAAAAAAGTTTACAAAGGCTTCTAAATAAAATACCTTATTGTTAATCCGAATTTACAAATCCCATGTAGTCCTCCAGGTGCTGTTTGCCCACCCAAAGGGAAGGAGACAACTGAGGTTATATTCTGTAGAATCCGGCTCCAAAATGTATTGTTAGAGAAATTGAGGTAGCTATAGCAGGAGTGGGGGTAGGGCGAGGAGGGGCTGCCCCACTGACCTCACAATTGGCTACTCAAATATGGGAATTCATGGCAGGCTTTCTTAGCCCCTTCACTGTGGCCTGGGGAAGCCCTGCCCTGATGGCTGACTGCAGCCTAGCAGAATGTAAATTCCAGGAGGGCATGGAGTGCTTCCATTTTGTCTCTCTGTCCCCAATGCTGAGCACATAGTAGGCCAACTAAAATAGAACTGAATTGTCCTAACAGGGAGCTGATGGCTGGGGCTGATGAGGCTGTTGATACATTTTCTGAGACCTAGATCCTGCCTCCCCACTCCCAACTCACACAACTCCCCAAGTGCTAAGACTTAAGGGGAGAATCCCAAGTCACCTTGCCTGACACATTTGTTAAGAGACAGAAACGCCAAGATACCTTAACATAGGCAACAATTTTCAATGAGATTGTTGCCAGATAGAGCGAGTTCATGGCAAAATCCATCAGGTTCCACCAGTCATGGATATACTCATTGAAGCCGCCATCCCACATCTCCTTAATTTCTCCCCAAATGAAACCTGAGGGAAGGGCAGAAAAAGGTATTATTTCTAAAGCAGAGATCCAAGCAAAATCTTCACAAGACGAAGACAAATTAGTGATTTGTGAAAAGTTTGAGATTTCCCTTATGGCTGTGGAACCAGGCTCACAAATTCCATTCAGTTGATGGTGGGCAGGACATGGACTTCATATGACTTCCTTGGGTAACAAACCCATTGATGATTACCCTTGGAGCCCCACTAGAGATAGTGAGATTCTCTTAGGTGCCTAGGGGAAGAGAAAGTAGCAGGGATGGGCCAGGCCAACCTAAGAAGAGGAATTAGTATAATTTCTGAGGTGGCAAAGACCAGTGGCCCTCCTCTCCCCATTGACTGATGCCAGAAATTCCACCATTAGTGCTTAAGCCCATTTATGGGGGTACATACTCTCTGGTAGGCTCCTAAGCAAGTCCTGGTCATTTGCCTCCAAATGTGAATGAAGCTGCTGAAAGTCAGTGAGGTTACCAATGCCAGGATTCCAGCTTAACTACACACGGTCATATATCAAAGTGATGCTAGCCCACCTTCTTTTTCAGCAGGGGTGGGGTGGCAGGCCCTTTGCTGAGCTTCACAAACAGAACCTGAGCTGAAAGGGACCTCATCAATAGAATATCTATTGATATTAGAATATCAATAGATATTCTAACTTATCCTTGAACAAAATCCCCTTCACCATATCCCTGAAAGGGGGTTTGAGCCCATTGAGCCACCCCCAATTGCTGTCTCTGTAGCCATGCCCCCACCCCCGCCATGCTCCTACTTCAATCTCTCTTCCACATGATAAGCTTTCCCATACTTGAAGACAACCAGCACATCCATCCCTTGCTCCCCACTTCTAGCCCTTGATCTTCTCCTCTTAAGGATAATTGGTTCCCTCAGCTTCCTGCTGAGCTTGGCCAACAGGAGCCCTCAGCTCTCTCCTGGCACGGCTGTGCCCAGAGGCAGGAATGTGGAGGCTGGGTCAATGAAGGTCTTGGCCGGGACACTAGTGAGGGGGTAGTTTGATCTCAGGGACTTACCTAGAACCCAAGGCAGGATCATCCACTCCACCACAGTGGGTGGCGGCCCTTGTACGTGCAAGTCTGTCCTGACTATGTGCTGGGAGGCCAGGAGCAGCATGAAGAGGAAGGTCAAGTAGGAGGCTGTGTGGCAGATGAACTTTATGAACGGCTTTTTGATGAAGAGCCCGAGGTTGCTCCTGGGGGCGACCAAGTAGGCTATAGACAACATGGGGAACAGGAGGCCAATGGTGATACAGGTCACCATCTTGACTCCCCAGTGTCTCCGCCTCCAGCCTGGGAAGCCGTCATACCACAGTGTGGCCAGCAGCTGCTGACAGTTTGGCTGAGCAACAAACTGAGAAGAGAAGAGGCAGAGGTGGGTGTCAAAGACCCTATGGGGGCTCTCCTCTCCCCCCTCCCCCTCCCCACTGCCAGTGCCTCCAGACTGGGGTGTTGGTGTGTCCAGGCCTTTTCAGCCTGGTTTGCACCAAGAAGGGCTTTATAGGCCCAGCTGGAGGATTGCATTTTCTCCACAAGTAATTTTATTTCTATTAACCACCACCACAACAATAAAAAGCACCATGTTCAAATGTCTACCTGGGCATCCTGACTTCACCTTAGCATGAAACTGTTAGAGTGGAATGGAGGCTGGTTCTGGAGGGCCTGGGCCTGGCTTTGCTTTCATTGGGGGGTAGGTGCCCATAACATGGAAGACAGGGGGAGTGAACTGTGGGCCAAGGCAGTGACAAGCACCCTGGCATGCACAGACTGGCCTGCTAGCACAGGTTCTTTGATCTGCTTTTCTAAAGGAAAAACAGCTTTGAAGGGGTGAGCAATTTTACTTAATTACAGATAAGTAGGAAGAAGTGAGTATCCCAGAAAGAATCTAACAGACAGGGCTCTGTCTGAACAAAGTAATACAACCACTTACATACACCACCAGACCAAGAGGGCACCAACATCTCATTATGGGGGGCGCGGCTCTTAACAAACAGCTACAGAGTCCCATCCAGGGAATCAAAAGGTCCTTCTCATGAAGGAGTCCCCAAAGTAAAATACCAGCCTCCCAGTATATAGTTTTCAACCAAATAGGCTCAGAGCCAGAAGGCATCACAACTCTCATGACTCAATGCTTAATTAGCTTAGTACCCAAAGGTGTGAAAGCCTTCCTACAAGCAAGTCTCCCCGTAATGGGCTCTAAGTGACTCAGAATGGATCACAGCTGTGAAAGCAGCAAAACATCTGTGATTGAACTACCTGTGTACCTTTAGACCTGGTAACATGGCTCCTGTTCCAAGGGAAAGGGGGCACATGTGGTCACATAGGCCTATTAATGGATAGGGAAGGTATTCCTATTCCTTTAACATTACAGTCAGTGACCCCAAGGAGGACCCTGCTCTCTGTTCTCCCTCTGCATGCAGTAAAGTTGACTAAAACCCAGGCCACTGGAGGCTTCCCTACACTAGTCCTCATCTTGCCAATCTGATTACTGTAGTGACAGGAAGAAGAGCCATTTTGGTAATCCCTGTCTAGCAGAGGAGACTGGTTAGTTCAATGACCTCTACCATGGGCTCTCCCCCTTGTCCCTGGGAAGAGTCTTGTTGATTGGGCTGTATTAGAAGCTATTGGAGGACTCAAATTTGTGTCCAATAAAGGCCTGGGCCATGGCCACCATCACTGAAGACTCCAATCCTTTCCCTCACTTTCAGAGTGCTTCTCAACTTTCTTGGGTGGGATCCTGGCAGTCAGAGGCTGCAGGCATCTGATAAACAGGGACGTAGCCCATACAAGAGACCGACTGGGATGGGAAAGTTAGAGGTTCCCATCTTCTCCTTTGCATGCATTCATTCTAAGTCATTCCCTAGCCATTCCTTGTGGGCACCAACCAGCTACTCGGTAGGAAGACTGCCCTCCAAAAGACATACACCAAGACAAAGCACACTCCAGGGCAGGAACAAGCCAGTGTTGGTGGCTCAACCTCTGGCTAGCTTCTCCTTCTTGATTCCAGTGGGATTTGGAGAGTCTCTTTGGGCAGAAGTCGCTGAATTCAGCTCCCTTGCAGTCTGCCTTCTATTCCACATCCTCCCTAGTCTAGACAAATGACAAAAGGGGGTGGAAAATGTTTGGGGCCTAAATTATAATAGCCTATAGGAGACTCAGTGAGATTATATTTAAAGGCAGTCTACAAAATGTCAGTGATTAATAATTAAAGACTCATTGATTTCACAGGGGATGCTCCAGCTGCTACTCCTAGCAAGTGGCTCCATTGGAAACTGCAGTGTCTACCATTGAACTTCGATAGTGCCTACATCCTGCTTCCCACACACATTAGCTCTCGGTCAGCCACCAAGCAGTAGAAACAAGCCCACACAATGACTCCTCTTAGTTTTAAGCCCAGGAAACTGTCCCACTCTTTGTCCAGTAACTAAGCTGAATGGAATCAACCCTTTCTCTCAGTTAATTTCAAGAGAAGGACTCCAGGAGGGCAAGGGAATTTCAGTGCTGCTGTCCATGGTAGTCCATATCGGCATCTTGTTCTCCCCACTCCACACCCATAGCTTTCTCTGTGCTCCTTCCATTTCCTCACATCATTCCAGCACAGTTATCCCCTATTCCCCCTCCTCTCATCTTTTTAAGAAAGAGAATCTTAAAGGAATCTAGCTACATACCCATCCAAGCCTCACTAAGATGGAAGAAATGGAATCTGCCCAGTGTACTGGCAAGGCCACTGAATTTGGCCCCGGGAGGCCTAGGTTTTAGTCCTTCCTTTGGCATTGACCTTCTCTCTGACCTTGGGCAAGTCTTTCCTAGTCTCTGGGTCGCTGTTCCTGCATCTTTTAGATAAATGGTTTCTTCAGGTCCCTTCCAGTTCTCAGCCCTCTGTTTCTGTGGTGAAGAGAGTTCCACGTGTGAAGGCAGCCATTTTGGTTCAGAACATCAAAATCAGAGTTGGCAGACGGCCTGATTTTTAGTCCCAGCTTTGGCACTAACTTACTCTGTGGCCTTGGCCAAGTCCTTTCCACTCTCTGGGCCTCAGTTTCCCCCATGTAAAATAAGAGGATTGACTAAATTGTCCTGCAGTTCGTTTCAATTTTAAAGCCCTGACCTTAGGCTAAGAAACACAGGTGTATTATATCCCTGCTTCCCTCGGAGATAAGTGACCATTCCAATGCTCTAGCATGGCTACTAACACCCCCCACCAGACTGAGACCTGTAAACCACTAACTCTTGAAGCAGCTTGGTGGCCCAGTGAGTTCAAATTCAGCCTCAGTTCAAATTCAAACTCAGACACGTGCTAGCTGTGGGCAAGTCACATAACTTCTCAGCCTCAGTTTTCTCAACTGTAAAATGGGGATAACAGCAGGACTGATCTTGCAGGGTTGTTGTGAGGGTCAAATGAGCTAATAAATGTAAAGCACTTTGCACAGTGCCGGGCACCTAGCAGATTACTGATCCTTATCTCTCTCTCCCTCTTCCTCCCCCTCCATCATTTTGGGAACTGTCTGCTCCTCCTGGGTTGCTAGTCCATTTATCCTGGTCCCAGCCAAGTCCTTGGGGCCAATGTTTAAACTGGCAGCGCCCATGTTTTCTGGCCTTGGTCCTGGTTTGGGACTAGATGGGGATTCAGTTCTTCCTGCCAAGAGCAGGGCTAGACTGGGAGCATTCTGCTGTAATGAAGTTGCCTTGAGATTATGAAGAAAGGTCATTTGGATGGCTGCCTGGTAGCTAAGATAACAAGGTCTGTGAGCTCAGGAGCCACGTTACAGAGCCACGGCATCTCCATGGTGAAAGGGACACGTATGCCCACACACACACACACACACACACACACACACACACACGCTCGTGATCTAGCACACGTAAGCAGAGCTGTTTACTGGAGGGAAGAGCCCCTGGTGAGGAAGCCTCCTAAGTTCTAGCTTAACAATTCCAGGATATCTAAAGGCCTTCTAGACGAGTTGCCCCATGGGACATGCTCAGACTGCAGTGTGAGCCCTTCTTAAATTGAAAGAGTAGGGTAGGGAGTGGGGAGAGGGAGGAAGCCATACTTAGTTCCCCCCAGGATTCCTGTGCTTCCTGATGGATGAGGGAACTGTCAGTGAACATTAGGCTAGCCAATGATACTGATGGGAAAGAAGAGGGTGTGGTCTCTTCCCATTTCATTTGTATGTATGCCATGACTATTTCTGGGGCGCCCTGGGCACAAACATCTTGCATTCGTGGGAGTGCATGGGATCACATGGGAGAGTGACACAGGGTGTATGTATGTGTACAAGGGTGGGGACAGGGTGGGAAGAGGGCCTCTGAAAATGGGAAACCGAGGCTAGAGACGGGCTAACAGGACCAGATTTCAAATCTTCCTTGAGTCAGTGCAGCTGGGGCCTTGAAGGAACGGGATATAGGAAGGGATATGAAGAGGAACATCGGGGCTTATGGCTCCCAGGCAACTAGGTCACTTCTGTTGGGAGTAGGAAGCATGGTCCCAGCTTAAGAAGAGGCAGGCAGAGCAGCCTGGGGAAGAGATGATGGGCACAGGTCTGGGCAGGAGAAGACTGGAGAAGCTCCCCACCCTCCAAGGCAGCTCCTCCGACTCCTCTGACCCCACATCCACTCCTCAGCACCCCTAAACACTCTGTTCGATGACCCTGAGTGAAGGGGAGCCTGCCACTTCCCAGGGCAGCCTGTGGCACTGTCAGGAGCCTAAAGCCTGCCTCCCTGCCACTCCCACCCGGGCACCCGGGTAGCAGACCCTGCTACCCCTTGGTGGCTGCTCAGAAGTTCCAAGTTCTGCTTGTCTGGGGCTAAACTGAACTAGCCAAATCCTGTTTCTTCTTCCATAACATTTCTCACCTCTGTCCACTCTTCTCCATCATCCTGACATAGGCCCTTATCACCTCTTACCTGGACTATTGCAATGGCCTCCTAACTGGCCTCCCTGACTCCAGTCTCTTCCCATTGCAATCATCTATTCAGTTGCCAAAGTGACAGGTCTGACCATTCACCTCTGCCCCCATTTAGTCAACTCCAGTGATTCCTACCGCTATTTAAACGTCTTTTGAACCATTCCTCCTTGCCTTTCACTCTTCCATGTCACACCTCCCCCCAACCCAGGCCACCTTAACAAAGTCTCCCATCCAGCCAGATTGGCCTATACTCTGGTGTTCCTTTCTCTGTGTCTTCAAACTGTCCCCCACCCCCAGAACGTTCCTCTTCCTTACTCTTGCCTATCAGAACCTCTAGCTTCTTTCAAGATTCCCCGTGAGGACCATTTCCTGCAGCGTCTTTTGGGGGCCCCTATTTGCCCCAGCTGCTTGTGTCATCCCCTCTAAGATTCTCTTGGATCCACACTAAAGTGGCTATTTATTGTATGCCCCAGTAGAATGTAAGCTCCTTGAGGGCAGCCACTGGTTTTACTTTGCCTCTGTATCCCCAGTGCCCAGCACAGTGCCTGGCACATGACAAACATGTAGATGGCTTCTGAAGTCCCTTCCAGCTTCTGTTTTGGAGTCTCTGCTCCCAAGTACTTCAAGGGCCATCACCTGAAAGAGGAATTGGGGTTTTTCATCCTGGCCTCTAAAAAGACACGTTAGGAACAATGGCAGGAGTTGATTTTGTTCTGATGGTGGGTGTCCCCAAGCAGAACAAGCTGTCTCAGGAGCTGCTGGGTCTTCCGTCCTGGAAGGGGACCGGGCAGCGCAGGCTAGGGAACATCTTGAAGAATCTGTGGGGATTCATGGCTCACAGAGTCTGGGATTGGCCCAAAGGCATGTGGGCCCCCAATCTCCCCCTAGCTAGCCCTACTGTGGGCCTGGATTTTTCCTTATTCCTCGGGTTAAGTTAGTGTTGAAAAATGAATGATGGGATGGGGGTGGGGTGGGAGGAAATGGCATATTTACTCTTCATCAGGTGTTAAACTCCTTGGATTAGTCAGGGAACTAATTAGTCTACCAAACCTGAGGTCTGGAGGCAAGTAATGCCAGCACTTGGGGATGGGTGAAGTGAGAATAGGGAGGGTAGGCCAGTGGGGAAGGGCCACAGGATGGCAGCTGGGAGGGGGCATCAGAGGGGGCTTCCCTGAGGGGCTCAGCCCAGGCTTGAGTCAGTTCCCTCCACTTGCGGTTAGCCAAGGCCTGCTCTGCACAGACACCTGCTAAGGACCTGCCTGCAGCTGCCCACTTCACTTTTCCCTCTGCAATGTCTCAGTTCTGGGTCCATGCATAGGCCTTTGGCACAAGTGCTGATGTTTTGTGGTACCCCCTTCTGGGGCCTAGGAATGCTGCTTGGTAATGGACAGCCCCCACAGAAAACAACCACCCTCTATACCCAACCGGGCATCCAACCAAACAACTTGCCCTTTTCTCAGCAGCCAGGACATCAGTGCTCTGACTTCACTCTGCGTCAGCAAGGGTGACTATCTCCTGAGCCCCTGACCAACCTATGGGAGGAGCCTTCTATTCCTGCAGATGTCTGCCTCTGACGTGAGATTCTGTGCCCAATGAGCTTGGGAACAAAGGCTGGCTGCACTCACTGCCAATGAAAGGCATCCTTCTTGCCTCCCATACCAGGACATCCAGGCCATTTGAATCAACAGGTATTTTCTGAGACCCCGATGGGGACCCAGGCCCAGCAAGCTGGCTACCCCAGCCAGCCCTGCTGTAAGTGAAGGCCTTAACTGAGCACCTCAGGCAGTGGACATGCCAGAAGAGGGTGCAGATGGCGAGCAGGCTGTTTCCAGGGAGCACTCAGGGCATGCTTCCTTGAAGGATGGGGATCAGAGAATGAGACCCAGCAGAACTGCAAGGGCCTCCTCTAAAGAGCTTGGTCAGAAATGGCAAAGGGGAGACTGAGATTAGGGCCTCCACCTCCAAAGCCAGAGCTCTTTCCACTGGGACATAAAACCTCTCCAAGATGATTTAGATGCACAAAAGGGTGAACGAGGGAGAATTGTAAACTTTTTCCACTCTGAACTCCTTAAAAGCTTCTTACACAGTTTAAGGGGTGCTGTCTCAGGATGGGAGAGGCAGAGATGGGTTAAGTCCTAGGCCTGTGCAGGGGAGTAGTGGGAGATAAGGTTATGGAAACAGGTGGGGTCAGGCCTGAAAGTAACCCTTATCAAGCAGGGAGTTAAGAGGCAGAGAAGGCCTGGATATCTTACACTGGGAAGTCCTGCTTCTAGCACATATTACCTCTGTGACCATGAGCAAATCACTTAACGTTGTAGTGACTGAGACATTTTAAGGTACAGACAGGGTGCTAGTCTGCATCAGCGAAAGGAGTTTCCATACCAGGAGTTCCTCATGCTGATGAAATTACAGATTCAGTAAATCAGAATGAGGAAACCATATGGGGTAATGAAAGGAATGCTGGGAGGTAGAGAAGGCATAGTCAGGTAGCAGCTTGTCTGAAAAAGATCCTGAGGTTTTACTGTGCCATAGTCTTTAGACTCCAAAAAGCCAATGGGGTCTTGGGCTACACTAGAGCCTGGTGCTTATTCCGACCTCACTGGATCACACCTGGGTGCCATGTTTTGGGAAGGACCCAGGTAAACTGGAACATGTCTAAAGGAGTCTAGAAAGGGAGTGAAGGGGGGCGGCTAGGTGGTACAGTGAATAGAGCACCGGCCCTGGAGTTAGGAGGACCCAAGTTCAAATCTGGCCTCAGACACTTGACACTTACTAGCTGTGTGACCTTGGGCAAGTCACTTAACCCCAATTGCCCTGCCTTACCTCCTCCAAAAAGCAAAAAAAAGGTAGTGAAGGGCCTTAAGTTAGTGTCATTCCATGTGGACTGGTTGAAAGAATTGGGGATGTCCAACCTAGAAAAGCCTTAAGGAGGAACAAGTTCTCTGTCCTCAAGTGTCTGGATGGCCACCACATGTCAGAGGCCAGAAGCCATCCTAGTCATAAAGCCAAGCATGGACTGGCCCACTGCGCTTTGGGAGGCGCCCCCACAGTACAAAGCTGTAGGAGCAGGACACCCCCTTGGGAGAGATGGTGGCACAAGGTCTGGCCTCTGTGCTCTTCCACTGAATGCTGAGAGCAGTGTGACCTTGGGCAAGTCACTTAGCTTTTCTGTTTTCTCCTTTGCCAAATGAACGTCATCTTACTGGTCCTACAGCATTACTGGGAGGCAATGACCTTTGAGGGTTCCAGAAATGTTAGTGATTATCATGGCTTCTTTTCTGTCTGCACAGAGCCCTCTCTGGGCTCCTCAGGAAGCCAGGAGAGAGAATCCCATTCCATCAGGTCTCCCTGCAAAGAGCAGCTACATCACCAGTTTTCAGCAGCAAACTGGCCCGTTCAGGCTGAGAGGCAGAGCCCTGGCCCTGCTGGCTCCACTGGGGAGCCCAGAGCTAAGCTCTCCTGCGATCCCTCCCTTCCTTCTATGCCCACAAGCAGCACCCACCTGAAGCAAGAAGAGGACCCAGAGCACTGCTTCTTCCTCAGGGAGGGGTGGAGAATTCTGCTGGCTAGCCTGGCAGCCTGGGTCACTGGGGCGACATCTGCCCGTTCCCAACACTGGAGGAAAGAGCCCAGGCCTTTAAGGTTGGAGAAGTGCTCCTTACTGATGCTAACAGAGGCCCAGAGCTGGCAGCTGGGAAGGAGCTTGAGGCCCCCTAATGCAATCCTTCATTTTATAAAGGAGGGAACAGGAGGCTTGGAAATTGAAGTAATGCCCAAGGGCAGCCAGGCAGCACATCTAGGACTCATGCTCCCATTCTGACTCCCTGCGGTTAACATTCATTGAATCCCAGAGATATTAAGTGACTGAAAAGGGTTTGGAGCCCAGGTTTTGGGGACTCTCAGTGGGAGACCAGTGGGGCCAGGCCATGAATTTGTGCAGTAGGTGTACAGGGGAGCCACAAAGTATCACATAGTTCTTCCTTAGGGACTTGCAGAGGCATCCTCGGGTTCTATGATGAAGCCGGCCAGGGGCCTGGGCTCCCAGCAGATCCACAAGCCCCTGACAGAGAAGTAACAAAGTGTATGCTGGATCCTGAAAGTGTCTCAAGAAAGGGGGCTGATTCAGGCAGGAAAATGTAGCAGGACTGCCCCTCCCAGAGGCAAGCCAAGCTGGGTCTTTCAGGGACCTCGCTGCCCATTGTGAAGAAGCCTGGACAGAAAGAGCGGCTTACAGGAGGGCGTGAACATTCAGCTACTATTGAGAAAAGTAATGGGAATGGTCACAGTAGGGTGCCCTAGGCATTTTCCCTTATGGTTGCAGGTTCAGGACTGAGACACCTGGGACCACTCAAGTCTTGTGGAGGTCCCTAGCCCGCCCCCTGGTGGTCAAAGGCCCTGCTGCCCGCTCAGCACCGCCCCCTGGTGGTAAAATTTGTACCTCAAAGGATAGTTGAGGGAAAAGCCTTGACACCTTAAAGCAGTATAGAGATGGGAGCTCTTTTTGACAGGGAGAGGTACTTGTGAACTGCTTCCCATTTCTGCCCATTTGAGGGGTAGCTGATTCCCTGTTCCTCCCATGCTGTTCACGCCTGTTCTAGTATCCCCCACACTTAAGCCCCTCACCAAGCTTGCTTGCAGTAGTTTTAGATCACTGTTCTCCTTCTCAACTAAACTCCGTGAAAATAAAAGCACTCGATGCCTCATGTTTCTCTCTCGCTTTCACAAAGACTGAAACATTGGAAGAGCAAGGAAGACGAGGACTCTAGAAAACAGCTGAATGGGAAAGAAAAGGAGAGTAAGTTAAAAAAAAAAAAACATCCCTGGACTTCCTGAAAGGCATCCCCAAACAAGAGAAATTGCATATCTTATCTGAAGAAATCCTAAGAGAAAACTGGCCAGACCTGGGAGAGCTCGAGGGCCAGGAGAAAATAGACCAGTCACTGGTCACTTCAAATTGAACTCACCTCAAATATCATGGCCCAAACGCAGAGTGTTTAAATCAAAGTAAAAACATTGCAAAGAGCCTAAAAAGGGAGGCCAATACCAAGGAAGCACAGTCAGGATTATGCAGTCCTTGAGAGCAAATGGGACGTCTCCAAAAGGTAAAGACTCTCACTCAGCCAAGGAGAGCTTACCCTTCAAAAGGGAGTAGCATTCTACAGGGTGGAAAATGGACCTTTCCTAAAAATCGAGGGTTTACAAGCATTTTCGCTGAGAAAACCAGAGTTGGGTATAGAATTTTTGAAATGCAAATCAAGAGACAAGAGGAGCCTAGAAATCTAATGATGAAAGCAATTAGGAGGCCTTACATGATGGTCAAGGGCTTACATTCTAATGGGGGAAAGAAACCTTTGTCCCTTCAAAACCCCAGTGTCTTCCAGAGCAGGAGAGACTGCAGAGAAGTTCAGACTGATGGGCTGGGGAGGTTTCCACTCCTCTGTTTAACTGAAGACAGCAAAGTAAAGGAAGAGGAAGAGAAATGCATTAGGGAAGAAAGAGGAGGAACTGAACTTCCTATTCCCCATAATCGGGGCACTGGGAAAAAGAACACATAAACACCAACCAAGCACAGTGTTTATGTTAAAAACCAGCATGGGAATCAGTGGACCCTTTTCCAATGTGTAAATAGCATGGCAATTACTAACTAGCATCTGTTACACACCAAGAATTAGCACTATCAGGAATAAAAAAACACAACGACAACACCAGCAACAGGTAACATTGATACAGCCCCTACTGTGTGCCAGGCCTTGTGCTGAGCCCTTTACAATGATTATCTCATTGGAACCTCACAGCACCCTTGCGGGTGGGTGCTACACTTATCCCCATTTTATATTGAGGTCACTGAGGCAGGCAGAACAGAAATGACTTGGCCAGGGTCACACAGCTAGTAAGTGTCTGAGTTCAAATTAGAACTCAGGGCTTCCTGACTCCAGGCTCAGGACACCTCTAGCTGCCTCAGTAGAGGCCATTCCAATGAGATTATCAAGCAAGGTCTGCCATTGCCAGGATTACGTGAAAAGTTTCTCCAAATGCTAGTTACAGCCCTTCAGCATGCTGGCTGGCTTCCTCTGCATAGTCTCGAGCTTACTGATGTCCTCCTCCTTTTTTTTTTTTTTTTTTTTGCTCTTTGGAGGGCAGTTGGGGTTAAGTGACTTGCCCAAGGTCACATGAGTAGTAAGTGTTATGTGTCTGAGACCGGATTTGAACTCAGGTCCTCCTGACTCCAGGGCTGGTGCTCTATTCACTGCACCACCTAGCTGCCCCACTGATGTCCTTCTTAAACCACGGAGCTAAGAACTCATCCCCAGATGAGGTCCCATGAGGACAGAGCCCAGTGGGCTGTTACCTCCCTCTTCCTAGGTACTTTGACCCTCTGAGACAGCTAGCTGGTGAAGGTCTGGAGTCAGGAAGACCAGAGTTCAGAGCAGCTCATACATTTACCAGTCAGGTGAGCCCGGCCAAGCCTAGAATCTTCTCTGCCTCAGTTTCCTCATGGGTAAATGGGCATAATAATAGAATCTCCTCCAAGAGCTGCTGTGAGAATCAAATGAGCTCAGATCTGTAAAATGCTCGGCCCAGGGCTCGGCACACAGTAGGTGCTTAATAAACACTGTTCTCTTTTCTTCCTTCTTAATGGAGCCCAAGTTGGCGGTAGCCATTTTAACTGCCACAACACACTTTTCATTCATACCCATCTTGTCATCTAGTCAAACTCCCAAATCCCTTTCAATACAATTTCTCTCCATCCAAGCTTTCTTCACTTTCTATTTCTTGAGTTGATTTTTTGTTCACATTTATCCCAATGCTGTGAGTCCTGACTTGGTCACCCCTTCATCGCTATTGGCTGTTTTCCCTCATATTACTGCATCACAAAATGTGAGGAGCAAACGGATTGTGCCTTCATCAAACTCACTGATAAAAAGTGTGGCCTCACACTGGGCCCAGTCCACATCCCTGGGACATTCCAGATGGACCTTCTGCCCCATTGACATTGAGCCACTGACTAACACCCTCTGCTTCTGGCCATCCAATCTCACCTCCTTTGAGATTCTGGTTGATAGAGACAGACTGGCCAGAAGGCTATCTGGAAGATGGGGCAAGGTCCCCTGCAGCAGGTTTGAGCTGAGTTTTGAAGGAAGCCTGGGAAGCTAACAGATAGAAGGAAGGGAGAAGCACACTCCAGCAGCGAGGGACAGCCAGTAGAAAGGCAAAGAGCCTGGAGATAGAGATGGTTCCCAAAAGCTGCTCATCGTCTGATCAATCATCCTCGAGTGAGAGGCCTAAGCCTCAGATTCAGGATCTCCTCGATGAAAATGACTGCTGGAGTTCTTGACACACAGATGAATTCAGGGGAGTGACCAGGCCTCAACACATGGTGACAGTGGCTCAACAAGCATTTCCTAAAAACCCATGTGCCAAATGCTGTGGTAGTGTGGGGAGCCCTAAGACAACAATGAAATGGTCATTGACCTTAACGAGCTTACATTTTACTAGGTTAGGGAATGATAACACAATACAAAAATGTGCCAAATACACAAAGGCTCACTGCTGAGAGCTGTACCTGAGCTAGGGATTCCTGGAGGTGAAGGTTAGTAAGGAAAGCAGTCCACATACAGCAGACCCTGTGTTCAAAGGTACCGAGGTGGGAGGTAGAAAAAGAGCAAGGAAATGGCACTGAGACAGGATGAGGGTCAATGTGTTCTCTCCTCCTTGCCCAGGCTAGAATGGGCAGCTGTCTTCACAGGGTGGCTAGATTCAAGAGCAGGCACTTAACTGCATTTCTCCCCCTCCAAGTTGCCCCTTTCCCTATGGGCTGGCCAGTTCTGACCCTGGCCACAACAGAAGTTTCCCTTTGAAGACCCAAGGACCCATGTGGATGAGCTCCAGACAGCACACAGAGCTAATGAGGTGGCCTGGGAGTTGGGCACTCTGGGCTTCCATGTGCCACCTGGGCATCAATAACCTCGACTCATCAGCAGAGTTTATCCCCCTATAACAACAAAGATAACAAATTTTGCCAAGACTTAAGATTCATGAGCTAATATTTGTATAGTGCTTTGAAGAGGAAAAGCCTTATTAACTACTGGTTGCATTTTATGAACAAATTAATATACACTTTCATTACCATGGCTGAGCCATTGCCAATCATTATGGTAATTAGCTTCCTCTCTGCCTTGGCTGGTGAACATCTGCCCTGATATTCAGGGTCAGGAGGTCTGGGTGTTGGAAGGAATTCAGTATCAGATGCTCAGGTGGGAACACCAAGCTGTTTGCTCACTCTGGGAGAACACAAGGACAGCATTTGGAATGAGATGAGGTAGGAAAGGCTGTGGAGGCGAGAAGACATTGGAAGCAGCCTCCCGGGAGCTAGGGAGGGGCCTCCGAGGGCCGCAGTTGTCCTATTCCCAGTCACAGAGCTTATTTGTGGCCAAGCTGGGGAGATGCAAGACCTGTAATGAGAGCAAAGCGTGGACATGGGTAAAGCTATTGCAAGCTCGGCAACAGGGAAGCAAAATGATGAGTCTTCCAGAAGAGGAGTCTGTTTTCTGTGTGCAGAATGGCTTGGGGGAGTCTGGGAAAGGGCTGGCAGCAGGGAAAACAGCCAGGAGGCTGGTGCAGCAGTGCAGAGGGCGAGAGTGAAGGGCCAGTGGGCAGGCAGGGGCAATTGGGGGGGTGCCAGGGGGGACAGGGGGCACCAGGAGTGATGGGGGGCTCCAGGGGCAATGGGGGAGGTCTGGGGGTGATGGGGGGCACCAGGAGCGATTGGGGGCTCCAGGGGCGATGGGGAGCACCAGGAGCGATGGGGGGCTCCAGGGGTGATGGGGGGCTCCAGGGGCGATGGGGGACTCCAGGGGTGATGGGGGGCACCAGGGGCGATGGGGGGGCGCCAGGGGTGATGGGGGGCTCCAGGGGTGATGGGGGGGCACCAGGAGCGATCGGGGGGCTCCAGGAGCGATGGGGGCTCCAGGGGTGATGGGGGGCTCTAGGGGTGATGGGGGGCACCAGGAGTGATGGGGGGTACCAGGGGCCATCTGGGAGGGAGGACTGTCCTCAAGTGGAATGGGGATCTTTATGCCAAGGCTAGCTGCTGACTTCCTGGTGGGGATGCTGACCAGAGGCAGCAGCAGTTGCTAGTCTGGCACTCCCGCTCCAGGCCCTGTGATCTTTCCTCTCTTTGGGCCTTAGTTCTCATCCTCTTCTTCATACTGTGGAGTGCTTCATGCAGGCAGGAGCTGGGGCTCACTTCTTTTTGCATTACCCAGTTGGAAATTTGATGTTGCAAAACCTGGATCAACCTGCAAGCTTTGCCTCTTACTTCCTGTGTGCCCTTGAATAAGTCAATACCCTCTCTGGGCTTTAGTTTCTTTCACTATAAAGTGAGAGGATGAGACCAGATGGTTCTTTGAGCCTCTTCCAGCTCTAACGCCATAATCCCTTGTTCTCTCCTTCTATGAAGCAAGAGTGCCCAGAAAACAACATGCTTTTTGTCTTAGCTTCTCCTGCCAGCTACAGTCCTCAGAAGGAAACCAGCAGGCCAGGCTCCCCAGCTTCCTCAAGACTGGTTCTTAGCAGGGTGGGAAGGCCGTGCTCTGCCTGAGGCATAGGCATCAGCTGCCTCAGGATCCAGGCCTCACTTTCCTTTGGGAGCTGGGACACGATATTCCTCATTGCTCCACCCCTCTGCTTGGGTCCCTGTGGCTCAGCTGGGTATCTAGCCTGCCTGCCTGCCTGCCTGCCTGCTTCTGTCCTTCCCTAGCTTGTGCCTTCCCTCGAGGCTGGTGTCTGTTTGGCATCTCCGACCCATTCGTGACCTGTGTGCCAAAGATGGTGGTGCCTTCATGCAACGGTAGGGGCTCAAAGGACAGAGTTTGCCTCCTTTACGATCAAGCCACTTAATTACAGTCAGCCTGTTTCCTCAGCAGTAAAACAGGGATTCTTTTAATAGCACCTGTCTCCCTACTTCACAGGGCTGTAGCGAAGCACCCCATAAACCTTAAAGCGCGATGGGAATGACTGGGCACGTTCCAACTCTGGGCATGTGTGGAAACAGCTAAAGTCCATGGAACAATTCACGTCTATTGGCTCTCTCGTTCGGTTCTTCTCAATCTCTGTTGGCCATGAGACTGGTAGCTGCTGTTTCCCTGAGGAAGTCCAGGCCCCATCAGGCCAAATGGGAAAGGAGAGGCAGCTGTGGCTGAGGCTCTGGGGGCTGCAGATGCAGGATTTGGCTTGTCCAGACCATGAGCTGCACTCGGCTGGCCATCGTCCACCTCTGTAAAGGGCCAATGACTCAAACAGGTGGAGGCCAGCATGCTCTGCTTACTGAGATGACTGAGCTCATGGAGGACCATCCAAAGGGGAATGGAGAGATCCGGAGTGGACCTGCAGGGAATCCTGGAGCCTCAGTGAGAAGAAATGCAGGAGCCAAAGGGACAGGCTGGGCAGGAGGTGATGACAAGGGATGACTGACTGTCAGTCCCTGGGCTCCGATTGCTTATGGCAGACAACTTGGGGAAGTGAACCCCTGTGGGGCCCTAATGGGAGGATGTGGGCAAGAAGCACAAGATGGGCAGACATTTCCCTGTGGTATGTAGGGATGGCATTGGAGTATTGAAGAGCATTAGGAGGTAGGCACAAGGCTAATGTTGGCTTTTGAGGCTGGCATTGGAAGAAGTCATTTCCCCAGGAAACCCAAGAAAGGCTCATTCTAGATTTCACTGTCACATCAAGCCCTCTTCATCCTTGGCTGCTGCATTTCCAGTTCTGGGCTCTGATGCTCCCTCAGTCTTAGTGGGGAGAAGGACTGCTGGTGGGGACTTGGAGTGAAGTAGGTCCAGATCTACTTAGCCATTGGGTACTTGACCCTAGGCTTAACAAAATCCTCTGTAGGGGTAAATGGCATATAGGCCTAGCCAAGTTCAAGCCAAGTCCCCTCTAGGTGGGGTCTTTTGCCTAGAGAGTCGATTTAAGCCACAACACTCCCCCTACCAAGGGACAGATCTCTTAGCTCTAATAGCCTTCTTCATCCATGTAGACTAGAGCGAGAGTGGTGGCCATCACATGCCTAGCTTTTGGACCTGCCAAGGGGGTGAGGTGGGGGATGACTGTGTAAGAGTGACCAGGACTACTTGGAGCCATCTAGAGCCTGCTCCTTGGTCTCTGTCTTTATGTATCCTTCAAGTCTATGGCAGCAAACCAGATACAACTGTGGCCCATCATGTCAAGCCATCAGAATTCTCTGCATCCTGGGCCAAGATCAGCTTTAATTTGAAATCAACTCCTTCCTGAGCTGCACCCTTCCTCCTGTGCTAGGATGCTTTGTTACTGTGGGGAGGCAACAAGCACAGGAGATTTTTCTCCGAGCAGCTGGTGTATTCAAATGTGGCTTTTTCACTTGGCGAGAGCATCTCTTTGGGAACGGCATCCTTCTCCCTGACATTCAGAGCATGGAGGCCTCCTTGGACCTTGAAGAGCAGGTGACCTCAGTCATGGGGCCACATGAATGGGTTTCTGATGTGATGGGTACGTTGCTGAGAGCTTCAGGAGGTGTCTTCCCTTTAGAAACTTTGAGGTGGCAGGGACCTAAAGGAGGGCCCTTACCTAAATAAAAAGTTCCCCTCCAATACCACCAGGGATGGTTTGGCTTTTGTCTAAAGCCCTTCAGGGAGGAGGAGCTTGCCACCATCTCAAGGTGGCCCATGCCACATCTAGATACATCTGATTGGCAGTAAGGTTTGGGGCACATTGAAAATGGCACTTGGATGATGAACTCTATATATCCAGCCCTTATCTCTCTCCTGAACTCTGGATCCATATTGCCAACTGGCCACTGGACATGTCTGGTGGGCCACTAGAATACAGCAAATACAAATAGAACTCACTATATCCAGCCTTCTCTCCTTACCTCTAGCCCTGCCTTAGCCGGGAATGATGGATGAGTGGAAGTTATGGAGAGGCACAGTCAAACTTGATAGAAGAAAACATTTCTCAGTAACTCGAGCTCTTCACAGGTCCAATGGGCTGCCATGGGCTTACACTAAATGACCCCTCATTCCTTTCTAGCTTGGAGATGCTGGGAGCTGAAATGTGCCTCTGTAGCTTCCACCCCCTTGGCCTGGGGCCCAACAGGACATGCTCAACCCCTCTTCTGCTCTTTGATAGTGTTTTGCAAGCCCCAGCATGACACCAAGTTGGGGATGTTCCCTTACTCAGGCAGCTGAGCTCGGTGGTGATTAGGGCCTAGGGGCTACTGGAGCTGTGGACAGCATATATAGCTTCTCACAGATGTGACTGCAGCTCTGTGAAGGCACAGCAAACCAGCCTCCAGGAAGTGCTGCAGAAGTGACTGGAGGAAGGGCCGAGGGAGGGGGACTGTGGCCATCACCAGGGCAAATGGTCTGACAGGGGTTTCCCATCCTCTAGCTCTCACAGCAGTTCCATTGGCAACTGGACCCTCTGGAGACTATCTCAGCACACCTCTTTCCCTTTTGGACAGCCCACCCAGGCACCTAGAGCTTCAGGGTCTCAGTATCTTTCTAGCCCCAGTCCAAGACTCTCCACAAGCCAGCTGTCTGTCCTCCTAGCTCTGCTTTCTGTCTCCCATGGTCTCTGGGCCAGGGAAATGTATCATGATATAGACAGAGCAGCTTAATCATTGTTCACCTCCTGGTTGAGCTCAAGAGCCCTCAGTCTAGACTCTTCAGAGGCCCCAGGGAATGGGGATGGGGCCCCTTGGGAGTCCTTACTCTAGAGTCCTCCGTCTGCCTACCCTGAAAAGAGCCACAAGATGACTTCTCACAAGATGCTTGGCTTTTTCCCCTCTTCAGGCTACAACATGTTTCTTCAGAAGTCTTTGGGAGAGCTTTCTATAATCCAATCAGCATCATAAGGAAAGTGAGGTTCAGGCTGGGTGGTTTGGAAGGATGTTCCCTAGCCCACTGGCTCTTTCTTCCCTAGGAATCATGGGAAGCAGCTCAACAATACAGCTCCCCCTTCTCTCAATCACTTAAACACTGGTCATGAAAATTTAAATGTCACATCCTATAACAGGCAAATGTCACATCACACACTTTTCTCAAGGCAAAGGTTTGTTTGCTGCCTTGTGGGGTGGGTGTTGAGAGGGGAATAGAAGCTTCAAGGAAATTCTCAGCTTGCTCCTGAGCTCCCCCCACCCCCCAACCCCAATCAGGCCTAAATGGCTTTGGGGAAACCCAGACCCCTGACAGCTTTCTGCTGGGGCAGGACTGGGGATGGACCTACCGAGACAGGAGGTGGCAGAGCAATGGGACCAAAGCCCACCGAATGTTGGGGGCAGGCAGAAGGCTGGGGAGGGAGCCTGGCAAACTCCCCTGCTGGTGGAAGTGCATTAGCAGCCAGGCTCAGCTAAGCCCCATTTGGATGTCCCCTGCATAAAGTCCTCAGCTGCCTTGAGAGGAATTCACTTACAGCCTCTGAATCAGAGAAGCTTAGCAAAAAGCCCTGCAAAGCCCCAGGAATCAGTCATCTGCTCTGCTTCTCACCTGCCCTCCTTTAGCGGCATGGCAGTGCCCCAGGTAGCTGTGGGTGTGCTAGGCCAAAGGTGTGCACAGTGGAGGTGTGAGGCAGCTGCCACTGTCCTTGGGGCCACCCATATAAGGAGCCAAGGCAGGAGCCCTGCAAGGCTGGCAGTCACTGGCTGCCCAGCCCACACCCCAGATACCTTGGAGAGTTCCCATGGCCCTTTAGAATCAGGGGTGAGTTCTCAGAGTGGAGATCGTGTCCCCATCCAGTTTAGGCACTGAACCATGGAATCAGTGCTGGAAGGTACCTCAGAGGCCAGCTAAGCTAAACCCTGCATTGGGTTTGACCTGTTCGCTGGCCTTCTCCCATTGGGGTCTGGGCCATGGGCAGGATTCACTCCAAGGAGACAGAGAGCCAGGGAGGCCATTGAAATTCAGCCCATCCCTTTGCTGCCTAGATGTTAGCTGCAAATGAAGCCCCATAGAAATGAATGGGTGCTATTGCACAGAAGACTAACTGTTCTGAAGGTTTGGGGGGTGCACCCCCTCTTTCTCAGCTCCCAAAAGGACAGACAAGATTGAACCAAGTCATTCTGGGTCTATAGCTAATGTCAAATATGGTGGTTTTGCAAGTGCAGGATCATTCTCATCAAATCAGACTGGGCATCTCCTTGCAGAGATGTGCCATGGCTGGCCTCCCTCAGTCTGCACCCCACATGTGCCACTGGGAAGTTCCTGGATAGGACGAAAACTTATCACTTGGGACCTTGAAGGGCATGCCCATTCTAGGTAACAGAGTGGCTTGGAGTGGGATTTCTCTCTTACAACATAAATGAGAACAGGTTAAGAAAAGGTCATTCTTCCAATTCCATGCCGTGTTTCCATCTCCAACCCCCTTCCCCAGAATATCAGAGGAAAGTCTGAAAAATGGGATACTTCACTGCATGTAAACCTATTGCAGAATCAGGGGCAGTCAGCACCAACTCCTATTTATTGAGCACTTATTATGTGCAAGGCACCCAAATACCCAAGGTACAATTCTCCTGAGGGCAAAGAGTCTGCAGCTGCAGAAGGGAGATCACACCTAGACATCAATGGCAGATGGAGAGAGTCCATTGGCAAGACCTGGCTGGAAGGGCTATGAAAAGGCCAATGCCTCTTCTACCTTTGAGGGCTGGAGAAATGTGAGTTGATAGAAATGAAGGCGGTATCAAGAGAGGTATTACTGGAGGCTGGGGAGGAGAAGGGGAGAGCAGGGAAGACTTTGTGAAGGAGGGGCCATGGAACATGGCAAAGGTTCAGGGGATGATGTGAGCAAAGGCAAGTTAGCAGACAATCAGAAAAAAAGACAAGCATTTCCAATGGGCCAGATGCTACATGCTTTTTGCAAATATGGTCTCATTTGCTCTTCACAATAATCCTTTGAGGTAGGTACTATTGTTATACCCACTTTACAGTTGGGGAAATTGAGGCAGACAGAAGTTAAGTGACCTTAAGTATCTGAGGCCAGATTTGAACTCGGGTCTTCCTCTTAGAGACTGGAGTTTCATCTACTGGGTCAGCAATGACCTCTATTGATTTCATTATTGTTTCCATGTGGTGACAGGCCATTTGGGAGGGAGACAGCCAGGGTGGGCAGCCAGATGGGCTGGCTACATATGGTAGGCTGTGTGGGTTTGCAATGAACAGGACAGACCAGCCCCAGGATGTTGGATAACATTGGCCAGAGGGAACTCCTGAAGGGGTCCCCTAGAGCACACTACAGTTAGGTATAAGGTCAGGGGGCCCTAATCTAGGCAGCCTCCAAGAGGACAGCAAACACATGCTTGACTTAGTGTTAGGTAGAGAGCAGAGTGCTGACTCAGGAGTTGGAGGACCCTGAGTTCAAATCCCAGTTTTTACATGGACTCCCTGTGTGACCCTACCTTGTAAATTGAGGAAGCCAGACCACATGGCCTTGGAGGGCCCTTCCAGCTCAGCTTCTAGACTCTAGGGTTTATCGTGTGTGTGTGTGTGTGTGTGTGTGTGTGTGTGTGTGTGTGTGTGTGTGTGCCTGAGGGCTACAGGCACTCATGTGGATTTCACAAGGTGCCATGCCCTCTCTCTGGCAATGCAAAGGAGGACCTAGAACTTTCAGTTACTTTGCTTCCTTTGTTCTGAAGATTTCAAAGAAGGAACAGCCTGAATTCTTGGTCCATATTAAGGATTTCATTGAAATGAACAGGCCATTAGGCAAACAATATGGAAAAGGAGCTCTCAATCACTGAGTGACTTGAAAAATCTTGATTGCTCCCAAGCTGTGACTTTGTGAGCCAGGCTTCACCCACAAGCGAGCAAAGGCTGTTCAAGAACTACCAGACGAGGAACCTGGTGAACGCTGGGGGAGAAATAGCATTCACTGATTCACTGATTCTCTTTCAAAGCTACTCCTCAAAGTACCCGCATTTCCCCCTAGCTTTTCTCCCCTGACTTCTAGCAGGAGCCCTAGTTGAGGAGCCTCAGAATATTGCCAAGGGTGTCTCTGAGCAGGGACGGAAATGAGGGGATCCTATTTCTGACCCACCGAGAGAGGACCTGGGCAGAAGTAAGCAAGCAGGGGCTTGGGTCCCTTCACCAAAGTGCATGGCTGCGGCAGCACTAAAGGGCTGTCAGGGAATCCTAAGCCAGGTGAAACGGACCGTCACGTGAGCAACAGAGCATCTCTTTTTGGCAATTTTCAATTTCATTTGGGCCCCGGGGGGCAAGTTCCTGTCATTGCAAACATGCAATATGTGCTTAAAAACCGTTAACGGAAATAGTACAAAAGCCATGACCTGTCTATGCTCATGGGGAGGGTTACTGCATAAGAGTGAATGTCATATCTTCTTGGAAATTTTCAGTACAGTCCAGGAAAAGAAGCATCTTCTTCTTTTGACCCAGTCATTTCACTCCAGTAAGAGGGTGTTACCTTCTTGGCCAGAGGGATTGTCTCTGAGAGGAAACAGCCCCAAGGATAATGAAGCTTCATGAGGAGCAACTGCTGTTTGTGCATGGCACATGGTAGGTATTTAATAAGTGTTTATTGGCTGGTAGAGTACAGGGGGAAATATGGAGCTCAAGACCAGCTTGGGAGTCTGGGAAAACTGAATTCAGAGACCAGTGCTCATTCCTATGAGGAAGGAAGGAAGGAAGGAAGGAAGGAAGGAAGGAAGGAAGGAAGGAAGGAAGGAAGGAAGAAAGGAAGGAAGGAAGGAAGGAAAGAAGGCAAGGTTCTGGAACTGTTCCATGGAAGATGAGGGTTGGAATTCAGTTTAAGGAGCATTCAGATATGAGAGAGACCAATGGAAGAAAGACAAACGACAAATAGAAGGTTGCTGCGAGTTGGAAGGAAAGAAATACAGGCTAGATTAATTAACCCACAGTCATGTGGTGGCACATGGAAGCCAGGAAACAAGCAAGAGAGTCCCAGTAAGTGGAGAATCTGAGGTCAGGAGAGGCTGAGAGGTCCTGTGACTAATTAGCAATCAGCTGGAAAACAGATTGAATGCTGCCTGGTGGGCTTGGTTAGATGTCAAATGCTTTAGCTCTGCAAAGTTATGGGGGTCTCTTACACCAATGGAAGGAAAATCAGTAATCTACAAAATTCCCAGTTAGTTCAATTTCTCAGACTCTAGTTCCCATCAACTTCTGTCACATAGGGCTGTCCCCAGGGCATTGGAATGAATGATGGTTACTAATCCTTTAAGGGTATTAACGTTGCTAAAGCTGATCACTTAGTGAAGTCATGGGCAGCAAGTTTGGGCAGAAATGATTAATAAATACCTCTACTGGCCTGGGATTAAGAAAATGATCTGAAATCCCATACTCAGCAAATTGGCAAAGATGATTAAAAAAATGAGAACTGTAATTGTTGGTGAGGCTGTGGGAAGATAGGCACACTGATACATCATTGGTGCAGCTGTGAATTAACCCACTTATTCTGGATATGAACTTGGAATGATGGATGAAAAGTGATTCAACTGTCTCTATTCTTTGACTCAGTGATTCTACTACTGGGCAAATGCACCAAGAGAATCAAATAAAGAAACAAAACACTGGTAGCAAAGGAGTGGAAACAGAGGGAGTCCCTATCAATTGGAGAATGGGTAAGCAAACCAGAGTATGTCAACATACCAGAATCTTGTTGTGAAATTAGACATGACAAATTATGAGGACTTTAGAGAGATGTAGGAAGATTGATATGAAAAGATGAGGAGTGAATTAAGTAGCTTGGAAAGAACTATTTAAATGTCTACACTGAAAAATAGGTCCACCTAACTAATGGAACCTATCTCCCTCCCTAGAGTAGAGAAGTGGGGGAATAGTGAGGAAGGAATGCTGTTTATACTGTCAGATGGAGTCAGCTCACAAATATTTGCATTTAATCATTTCCTTTGTCAATATGGAAGGGAAGGAGAGGATCCCGGAAATGCCAGAGAGTGTCACTAAAGCAGATATTTTTAAAGAGACTTACTCTTCTCTCTACAAGCAGCCTTTAAGCCACAAACAAATCCACCCATCACCTAAGTAACTATCGGCTGTCCTTCCCATTGCCTAGTCCCCACCTTTATGGAAATGGATTTTCCCCTTGATGACTACTGCAAATGATCATTTTGAATGTGGCTTCACCTGGACACAAACATTCAGGGAGTGGGGAGGTATGACTACTTTGGGGTTATTTGTCCTGAGCCGTAGAAGGGGGACAAGCAACAGGACAGGTTGATGCTTGTCCCCCTTCTGCAGCTCAGGGCAAGTCACCCTAAGTGAATGCACCAAGCAGCAAGAACCAAGTTGCACCTGATCAGGGTCTGGGAAATGCTCGAAGCCAAAGCCAGCCCAGGTGGAGCCCATGGTTGGCCTCGAGAGCCTCCTGGGTGAGCTCTGGTTGACCCTGCTTATAGAACAAATGGGATAATCTATTGTGATTATTGTCATTGGGGTGGTGGTGGCAGTGATGGCCATGAGAGGGCAGCAGAGGGCAGGGCCTGAGAAGTGATTCAACTTGGCAACTCAGACCTCAACCTACACTGTGGACACTTTGGGAAGGCCTTGGTGAGATATGGCTGGGCGTTGCAGCCTCCTGGGCACAGGGCACTGAGGCCTGCCAGGAGCCAGTGGAGGAGGGAATTCCTTACCTCCTTCTGGTGATACTTGATTGCCACCTTAAGTTTGGCCAAGTCGTGGCACTTCTGGGGGTCAAGATCCTCAGTATGGTCATCACGGTGGTTCAGGATGATCTCCAGCTCCCTCGAGCTCCGAGCCTGGTCCAGGAGGTCTTTGGCAAAACGCTTGCATTGCTGGGAGAGCTCCTCGTACTCAGCCTTAAACTCATTCTCCACCTTGCTGAGCTCCTTGAGCTCCCATCCGAGGCGGAAAGCAGTGAGGATGGGGTCCTCACTGGACAGGGCGATGAGTGACGGGCTGGCCAGGGCCTTGTAGATGTTGAGGCGTGAGCGGGAGTGCCGTAGGCTGTCCACCTCTGAACTGGACACGCACTCCACACAATTACAGCGAATCTGGTGGGGTCGGGGGATGGTGACCCGGCGTTGGACAAGTAATTTGATGATCTCATAATTGTTGGTGTGGGCAGCCAGCATGATAGGAGTAATGTCTGGGGTGAACTCTGAGAACTGGGTGTCCATCATCAGAGTGGGGACCTAGGAAGACAAGGGAGAAGCAGCAAAAGTTGTTAAGATCAAGACTTGATGAGAAAGGCACATGTTCAATGAGGGCCCAGAGTATGGTGGTGAAGTGTGTGTATATGGGGGTAACATTTGCACTTATATGTACCATCAGGAAAATGGACACAAAACACTCTGATCTCTTAGTATGAGTTGAACACCATGTCAGTTGCTATAGCATCCAGCATGGGGCTTAGCACATAGCAGATGTTTGGTGTTAAGTAAGTGATTATTAGAAGAGCAAACCCAGGACAGGAATTTTGGTCCCTGTAGGAGAGAGTATATATAAGCACCATACCATGACTTGGTGTCTCTACTGTTCTTCCAGGCCTAACTTTTAGCTCTCCTTTCCTGTCTCTCAGATGCTGTCATGGAGATGACTGTGTGCTCCCTCAATAGCCAGGGCCAGCTCTGTGGCTGCTAGCACCCATTTGGGGGTCAGATTGGGGTCAGGTGGGGAATTGGATTGGATTATTTTCTAATGCAGTTTGCTTTCTCTCAGGACTCCAAGGCACACCATGTGCTTCTGGCCTCCCATTAGAAATTGAGTTCTGAGAAGAAACAAAATGATTGTGTGGAGGGGAGAGGGAGGAATTTCCAGGCTCAGCCATTCAATTGTGTTAACATTGCTTGAGGTCAATATGGGGGGCCGCTCAGTTTGGGGGCTCAGAGCAAGCCTTTCCTTTTCAGCCTTGCTCTGGGGCTCTAGGCCTTTGGTAGTTTGGAATGGGACTCCCCCAATCCTAACAAATACAAGGTGTCACCATGTCATCCCCCTATTCTATAAAGCTTCAGCATCTCCCTGGCTGGTGTTCAAAGGTCTTCAGAAGCTGCGCTTCCTGTCTCTCCTTGGCAGTGGATTTCCTGACTTGGGGCCACTTTCCTGGCTGTCTCCCAAGAATGGGGAGCTCTTGGTCCTCACCTCCACTCCCAGTTTCCCTCCCTGGATTCCATAGGAGTTCTTTTCCCATCTCCCTTAATTAGTGCCTCCTTTCTGGGCATGTCTTCTACCTTACCCTGCCTATGGCTTGTTGGCACCTAGCTCTTTGCAGGGTGTTTCTCCCCTGCTAGCTTGGGGGCGCCTGGACAGCAGGGACTGTCTTTTGCTCTTTTGTGTTTCCCCAGGCTTGGCACAGTTCCTGGCACATAGTAGGCACTTAATAAATGCTTGCTGACTGGCTGGTGTACAGCAGTCACTTAACAGATGCTCAGTGTTATTCTGGGCAGCTGTCCTTTCAGCACTCTGTCCCTATCTGAACAGATCAGTGACATCAGACAGAATAAGCTTGGGCTTGAGGCGGCTTCCCTTAGCTCTCAGCTCAATTCTTGCAACAGATGGGAACGGAGGAAGATATCATCTCACCCACTGCCACAGACTGGTCAGAATTCTCCCAAGGTCACTTTTCTCAAGTAGTCCTAATAATAGCCACTGGACCTTGAGTGACTCAAGGTTCACTTCTGATACTTACTATCTGCATGGCCCTGGGTAAGTCGATTCACCTGTCTGTCTCAGTTTCCTCAACTGTTAAATGGGGTTAACAATCCCCGTCATACCTACCTGACAGGGCCGTGGTGAGGTTCACCTAGGATGCTAATATGTAAATCCCTTTGCACATTATATAAAGGCTATAAACCAGCTATTATTGTGATTAAGTGACACATGTTTCTAATTGGAATTCTCAAGTACCCTATTGTTCCCAGACCCTTTGTGGAAAGGATTTATTGCCACGACAGCTGCTTCTCAAAAGGAATGGGAAAGGCAGAACCCCATCAGAGGCCAGTTAGGCCCACTCATCCCTGAAAGGGGAGCTCCCCCACAATGCACCTGACACATGACCTTCGTTTATCAAGATCCTCTTCCTAGCCTGCTTCTGGGGACGCCCAGCCTGGTGGGCAGCTGGCCAGAGCAGTGGGGCTGACATCATCCTCTCCGCCCACAAGGTTGCCCAATAAAGCCAAAGGTCAGTGTTCTCTAGCACCACAAAGAAAGGCTATGGTCGTTTACACTCTGCTCCTTGGGAACGAAGACTGATGATGCAGCTGAACTTTGTTTGGTCCTGATCTGCTCTTCTCAACGGTTTAAGGAACTGGCAGTGTGGAAACTCTCCACCAGTCCAGACCAGCCACTCCTCCATGACTGCCAGTCCTGGTGAGCTGCCTGGTCATAAGAGCCATAGTTCAATTTAAATTCAATAAAGGTATATGAAGCACTCCCTACTTGCCAGGCACTGTGCTAACCGCAAGGAATACAAATAAGGAAAAAAATACATTCCCTGCCCTCAAGGACCTTATAATCAAATTCAACGTTGTTCAGTTATGGCTGATTGTCCATGACCTCATGTGGAGTTTTCTTGGCAGAGATGCTGGTGAGGTTTGCCGTTTCCTTCTCCAGCTCATTGTACAGATGAGGAAACTGAGGCAAACAGAATGAAGTGACTTGCCCAGGGTCACACAGCTAGGAAGTATCTGAGGCTGGATTTGAACTCAGGAAAATGAGTCTTCTTGACTCCAGGCCCAGTGCTCTGTGCACTCTGGCGCCACCTGGCTGTGCCTAACAACTAGGAAAGACTACAGGAGGAAGCTGGGTGTGTGTGGTACTGGGGTGGGGAGTAGTTTGGAGAGCCACAGATGGAAGGCGCAAAGTCCAGATTCTACCCTCTATGATGGAAATCTCTGGACACTCTGCAGTCAGGGAGAGGAGGCTGAAGGAGGCTGAGTTAATGATTTCTGGTGATCTGCTTATCCTTGGAGGGGCGGCTTATTCTGTGGAGCTGATACCAAGCTTCATCGTGTGCTGGGGTTCAAAGCCAACTTGCAAGGGATGAGGAGGGAGTAGGGAGTGGGGGGTGAGTGTGTGGGAGAAGGTGGAGACATAACAGGGAGATGACTTTTCTAGAATCTCTGCTGTGACAAGGAGACAGCTTGAGAAGATGGCAGGGTTGAGGGAAGGGTATTATAGATGGGAGGTTGCTCTATGTTTGTAGGGAAGGAGCCAGCAGAAGGGAAGAGACTAGGGGTGGCTAGGTGGTGCAGTGAGTAAGAGCACCGGCCTGGAGTTGGAATGACCTGGGATCGGATCCGGCCTCAGAAAATGAGTACCCACACATAAATAATGACTGGCCGTGTAACCTTGAGCAAGTTACTTAACCCCAATTGCTTATTAAAAAAACGGAAGAGACTGGAGATGAGAGAGGGTGATGACCAAGGGCATGAGCTCCCAGAGGCTAAGCATTCTTCAGTTTCTGCAAAGTGCCAGATACAGTGCTGTTTATTAGCAATGGGCCCTAGGCCACCCAATGGAGGCAGCAATTTCACTGGCTGCCTGATCTGTTGGCACCTTCCCTTCAAAATCTGCTTTGGAGGTGGCTTCCTAACCCTAGGTATATACGTATGTGCATATGTGTATGCCATCTCTTCAATTGGATCAGGAGCTCCTTGAGGTCAGGCCTCAGAGAAATGCTTGCAGTCCAGTGAGACCCCCAGATCTTCTTTTCAGAATACTGCCTGTCTAGCCAGGCTGCTCCCAGTCTATACTGGTCACATTGAGTTTTGAACACCAAGTTTCAGACTTTACACTTACCCCTTTTGCCTTTCATTCTGTTAGACTGAGCTCTGTATTCTAGAGAGCTTTGGGGGTTCAGCCTCTGTCTTTTCTCCTGGAGTTACTAGGAGGCCACTGATGCTTTGTGGGCAGGGGTGGGATGATAGGAACAGAGTCATGTTTTAGGAACCCCGGTTGGGTGGCCATGTGGAGGAATGGAGCTGGTGGGAAGGAAAGGCAAGAGTTTTGCCTTGTGCCACAATTTTTCTTTGTGGAGGAGTGAGCAAATATTAAGAGAGGGAGAAAACATGGAAGGAAGAAAATTGGATCTGGCCAGTGCTCACAATAGATCATGGTTCTGTCTTATTGATGATCAGCAATCCAATCAGTTTGCCCTGAGCATGTGCTCCTCCTCCTCCATGCCCACCCATGTGTTGTTCTCCTGCTTCTCTAGCACTCTTTGTCCCCTACTTCCTGCCACCATGGCCTGGGGCCTCTTGGCCTCCCAGGGCACTTCCCATAGGATGGTGGCAAATGTTTACAAAGTGCTTATTATGTGCCCTGCACTGAGGTAAGTGAGGTCCCACAGGGGATACAGAAGGAGACGCACGAGCCCCGTACTAAAGGAACTCTAAACAATCCTCCACTGATGTCAAATTGGCCATCCTGCCACACGCACCCATCTGACAACATCACCCTCCAAAAGCTTCAGAAGTTCCTCATACTGCCTCAAGGTTACACCAATACCAAATCTGGAGGCCATATTCCTTCTCATCAGATACTTCATGTTTTAAAGACAAGCCCATCTACTTGTCTTTAATGTACTATTTCAGCTCCCACCACCATGCTTTTGCAAAGGTGGGCCTCACCCCACCCCTGCCTCTCTCCCCATGCCTGGAATGCTCTCTCTTCTCCCCTCTGTCTTAGCTCCTCTGGCTTCTTTCAAGGCTCAGCCATCTCTTACACAAGGTCTTTGATGACCCCCATGCCCCAACCCCTCGAACTATTTACTATTTTAAAAATATCTCTGTATGTTGTCTCCCCACTGTCCTCTTGTCTTTGAATCCCTGGAGCCTAGTACAGTGCAGGCAAATAGTAGGAACTCAGTAAATGCTTGGTGAATTGGATTTGTGACAAAGATAGATGACCTTAAAGGATGGTTTTAAACAAGAAGATCTTAAGCTGAGATGTGCTCAGAGATGGCCTCCCAGAAGCCCTCCCAGAACCATAGCTCATGTTTATGCAGCCCTTTAAGGCTTAAATAGTGTTCCTGGTTCAGATGAAGGAACTAAGGATCAGAGAGGTTCACTGACTCAGCTGAAGCCACAGAGATCACAGCTAGCGGAACTGGGATCCAGAGTAAGCTATCTGATTCCAAAGTCAGTGCTCTGATTGGAACAGTGACCAGAGTCTTGGCCAGGAAGACTCAGGTTCAATCTGGTCTCAGACACTGCCTTGCTGTGTGACCCTGGACAAGTCATTTCACTTCTGTCTGCTGTTATATAATGAAGTGCTGGCATCTGATGCCCTTTCAGGTCCCTTCCAGGTCTAAATCTGTGATCCAATGACCAGTCTTGTGATACAGAGAGATTGTGAGTTCAGGAAGAACACCAAAAGGGAAAACTCATCTGCAAGGACTAGAGCAACCAGGGAGAACTTCTGAGAGAAGGCAACACTTGGTCTGTACTTTGAAAGGTAGCCTGAATTCAGAGAGGTAGAGGAGAGAAGAGAGAGCTTGAGGCCAGAGAGAGGTCAATGCTATGACTTCACTGGAGTCATTCCTAGATACCTCCCACTGTTGGGCTTATGATAAAGTGGTTCTGTGCATGAACATACCCAGACACACTGGAAGTAGCACTAGTCTTGAAGTCACAGTTGCTAGCTGTGTGACCTTGGGGGGAGTCGAAACCTCTCAGACCACCAGTTTCCTCATGTATTAGATGGGGATGATCGATGCCCTGCTTCCCTCATTTCGACACACACAGTCTGTGCTAAGCATGACTCAGGCCTAGGTCCAGGGCCTTTAGGGGCTCACATTAAATGCCACTGACTCTATCCTCACAGGGTTGGTGTGAAGAACATGGGAAAAGGGTTGGAAAAGGGTTATGGTGAACACAGAGGCCATCAGCAGGTGAAGAGAATCAGTTTTCAATTAACTGGGCCCCTCCTGAGAGGGACCAGTCAAGGGCCTTTGGTAAGTGTGACTCTTGAGCTCTACTCAATGATCCTGGAGAGCCAAATTGGCAGTTAGCTACACAGCAGCTTGATTTGCTTGGCAGGCCAGGCAAGTAGGGACCACCACGTTTTCAATGAGGCCGCCAGCCTCCTCTGTGACACCTCTGGTATGTGGTGACATCTGGACTCTCAGCTGGCTATCATTGTCCCAGCCCCAGGCTGGCTTTGACAATGACATGGGTCACTGGTCCAGTGGAGCAGCACTGGCCTTGGAATTAGGATCCTGCCTCTAATAGCCATCCTTTGTCTATTGTTCCTCAGAAGGGCCCTTTGTTGATTCTGAGACACGCCAGATGGCGCATCACTAACTTCTGGGAGTCTCAGTTTCTTCTATAAAGTGGGAATAATTGTACCTAAATTCCCTACTTCACAGGGTTGTTAAAAGGAGATTAATATGTAGTTACTAATCGATTTCTCCCCATAGTAAACTCAAACTTCCTTATGTATCCTATAATCTACCCTTGTGCCTTGTGCACAATCCCTTGGAAGGGGATTGGAGAATCCAGAGCCATGGGAATTCATGTCTTGGTGTGGAAACTCCCTCCACTGATGCATACCAGTAACAAATCTGTAACTTTGGGTTGCCTGGGACCCTCTGATGTTAGACAATTGGTCCATGTGATCATACACTTTGTATGTGTCTGTCAGAGGCAGGATTCAAAGCCAGGGTTTTCTGATTCCAAGGCTGGTCCCTTGATAAGCTGCTAAGTGCTCCTTGGACTCGCTGGGTCCAAGGTACCACAGAAGTGGAGCTCTTTGTCATCAGAGCAAGAGCTGGTCATGGCTCCCCATCCCATGTGGGTGTTGTGCCCCACCCACCCCATGGGAGGCTCTTCTCAGAGCCAGCTTGGCTCTCTTCAGTTTGCTCTTTTGGTCTAAACCTAGGTTGCCATGGTCAAATCAAATCAGAGAACTGCAGTCATTCTCCTAATTGGTCTAGAATCAAGACCAGCTCTTGGCTTTGGTGATTTGGGCAACGGTCTGAGAATTTCCTCTACAATGCTTCCATTCTAGGCTTTAGAGCGCCCTTTCTACCAGGTATGTATGCTATGAATCACAGAGAAGGAAAAGACATTTGCCTCTTGGATGCAGACAGCTGGGAGTGGGCTCTAGAAGGCCCCTTCCCCCAAAGCCACCATGTCAGCTTCCAAGTATGGGCTCAGGATCGCACCAGGAGCCCACTGTTCTTTGGCAAAGTGTCCACCATTCCTAAACAGAATAAAGCCTCACTCAGTGGAGGTGTTGAGACAGCTTTGTTAGCACATCAGGGAAGTCAGTGTGGATTCGGAGCCATCTGTCATGGACAAATGACTAAGGATAGCAGACTCCAGAGAAGGGGGGGGGGCGAGGCGGGCAATGTTGGCATCTTTGGACAAGCCTGTGAAGGCCATTGGGCTGGAGCAAATTGAAAAGAGTGTGTGCCTCTTGAGGGCAGGGCCCATTGGATTTTTTGGTTTGGGGATCCCCAGTGTCCACCACAGTCTCCCACATGATAGGTACTTAACAAAGGCTTATTGAATGTTGAATTGAATACTGAATGTTGATCCCAAAGACTAAGGTCTCTAGTCAAATAAGGGAGCCAGCTATGGTAGGGTAGGGATGGAGGGGTGGCACTCAGCTTCCCCTGCACAAGGAACGGCAAAGCAAGTGAGCAGTGTGCAGAAGGTTTCCTCTCTCTCTGGCTGTCTCCTTTATCTTCCTGCCTTTGCTCAGAGAAGAGTCCCACAGTAGGAAACCAAAGTCACTAAGAAATGCTGAGAAAAGCAGCTCACTGCATGGCTTTGAACAAGTCCCTCCTCTCTGGACTGTAGTTTCCTCATCTGTAAGATGAAGAGGTCAGCCTAGATGGTCACTAAGTTTCTTTTTAGGTCTAAAGGCTCTTGTTACTGAATCTCAAGTGGGAATCAATCCATCAAGAGGCTCAGCGGACATCTAGTTCAAGCCACACCAGAACAGCCCAGCCAAGCAGCCACCTAGCCTTTGTAGAAGGCCTGGATGAAGGGGAGCCCAGCCCACTTTGGGATAACTCTCACTGTGTCAAAGGTCTTCTTGATGTCTCAGGCCCAAATCTGCCTCTTGGCAGGCTCCCCCTACTCTTCGTGGTTCTGCTTTCTGGGGCCCAGCAGAATCCCTTTTCCGTGTGATAGCTCTTCAAATATTGGAAAGCATCTCTCAGTAACCCCCTGCTTGTTTGCAGGTTAAACATCCCCCTTCTTTTCATTGATTTTCACATGGCATAGCTTCAAGGCCTTCTACCAGCCTGGTTGCCATTTATTGGAAGCTTTACAATTTATTATTGTCTTTCCCAAACTGCAGTGAATAGAACTTAGCCAAATCCTCCAGATAGGGTTTTATAAGGGCACCTCTTGGGCAATCGTCTCTGTATTTCTAGAAGCTGGGGCTCTCTTCCTGGAGGCCAAATTCTCACCACTTTCCTCATTCTCATAACTTCCCTGTGAGGGCTGTGGGGGTGCCCAAAATGGGGCTCAGAGAAATTAAGGGATGAGCCCCGGGGGTGCCACTAACTAATAACCACTTAGCAACTTCTTTACAGCTTTTGAAATCCTTGCCTAGCCCACAGTTCATCTGATCCTTTCAGTCACCCTAGAAATAATGCAGGGCAGGAATTATCCCCATTTGATAGATAAGGAAACTGAGGCTGAGTGGGGAAGTGACTTGCTTAAGGTCATATAGGTAGTTAGTGACAGTGTCAGGACTTGAACCCGGGTCTCTGTGCCATAATTAGCACAGTTCAGCCCATTACTAGAGCTTTTCCTAGACTCCATTGCTTTCTCCCCTAATGACCACCAAAACTTCTCTCTCCAAATAGGATGCCATCAGTGGCTCCTAAAGTCAGTGGGTAGAATGGAGCAGGTTGGTTGTAACTGCAATTGGTCAGCTTCTGAGAACTTTACCAAGTGACAAATGGACTCAACCAGGCTCCCACTCCCAGCACAGGACCAGGAAGGGGATGTCCCCACCCCCATCCTCTTGCAGCCTCTGGCCTTGTCCCTAGACCAGCATTTCTTTCTTTCTTTCTTTCTTTCTTTCTTTCTTTCTTTCTTTCTTTCTTTCTTTCTTTCTTTCTTTCTTTCTTCCTTTCTTTTTCTCTTTCTTTCTTTCTTTCTTCTTTCTTTCTGCAGGGGGAGGGCAGGGCAGTTGGGGTTAAGTGACTTGCCCAAGGTCACACGGCTAGTAAGTGTTAAGTGTCTGAGGCCCCATTTGAACTCAGGTCATCCTGGCTCCAGGGCCAGTGTTCTATTCACTGTGCCACCTAGCCGCCCCTGGATTAGCATTTCTTTAGTTGCAGCTTGTGCCAAACTTCCTGGAAAGGAGGCTAAGCCAGTCTCAATGGTGGTTTCCATTCTCAGTGGCCTCCTCCTGAGGGTAAATAATGAGAGAAATCTGAGAAAGTGGGAGAGGGGAAGGAGAGGAAGGCAACGAAGGCAACATGGCTGGGCCTGAATGTTCCCCTGCTGGCCCAAGATGACCCCTCCTCCCCCAAGGTGGTCCTCACCTGTTTTTCCCCACTGGGCTTTCGGTAGCTGAGCAGCAGCTCCACAGCCCCGACCACCTCCTTGCGGATGGCGTAGAGCAAGGCATCACCCACATAGACGCTGTGGCTGAGTAGCAGCTCCATGATCTCCAGGTTCTCATTTTCTATGGCAATGAGCAGGGCGCTGCGACCCAGGGGGTCCATGCAATTGACATTGACATTGTAGTAGATTTCAGCCTCATGCAGAACCTGCTTCACACTGGCATAGTCACCCTTCTCCACAGCAGTGAGGAAGGCCTTCTCCTCCGCGGAGAGCTCAGCTTCAGCTCGCACGATCTGCAGCGGGATTCGGTCCCGGTAGGGAGAATAGTTTACCTTTTTGTAGTAAAGTTGGGCCATGGTTCATAATGGCCTAGAAACCTGGGTGGAGAGAGAAAGGGAGAACAGGCATGTGTCAAAGAGCGTCAAGGCCTCCAATGGGCACAAAGAGGAGGGAATGTCTGGAGGCCAGCTGGGCACTGAGATCATGCGATGTCACAGAGTGAGAGTCGAAAAGAACCTAGGACGTCACCTAGGCCACTCCACTCATTTTATAGAGAAAAAATGTGAGGACTTGCCCAGAGTCCAATAGACAGTAAGTGGCAGAGGCAGGATTGGGCCACAGCCTCTGATTCTAGGATCTTTTGACTGTAGCCAAGAGTCTCTCGATTGAAAAATCTAAAACACGTTTTCAGCACAGAATCTCATGAAAAAGAGGGAGGTGAGAAAGACAGGCAGCGTCTTGTCATTCCTTTCCCCCAAATGAGGGCATCAGGAAAGCCCGGAGCTCGGGCTTGGGGCCTCTGCTTGATGCAGACCTAGTGAATGGATGTGAGCACACAAGGGAAAGCCACTGGGCAGATCCCAGTCAAAGCCACAGCTTCAGTAACACAGGAAAGCTTTCCAGAATGTTCATCCTTGTTCTGACCCCTGGGGATCCAAGGATACTTTGGACACAGCACCTCCCACTTACCCAAGCTCACAACCTTGGAAGGCTGTCTCCTTCCACAGCCCCCAGATCCAATCAGTTTCTTTCTCCACACATCTGACTCCTCTCTACTCACATAGCCCAGATCACCCTGGATCAAACCCTTGACACATTTCATTAAAATGAATCATGGGAGCAGCTAGGTGGCACAGTGAATAGAGCACTGGCCCTGGAGTCAGGAGGACCTGACCCTACCTTCCCCCTCCAAAAAGAAAAAAAAAAAGAATCATGGCCCAACTTTACCACAAAAATCAGGATTCAAACCAGAATCCCAGGGGAACACAAATTGTGAGGTTGTTGTGCTAACATCAAACAAGTTCAGCAATTAAACAATGAGCAGGCCAGAGTCTCCCAGCTCCCCTTGAAGCCCTGAGATGGCAGCCACCCTCCAAGAACCAGCCAAGGAGCTTGGAGATATCCAGGTTCAACAGGTGTTTATCAGGCACTGTCTTGTTTTTGTCTTTGTACCCTCCCCTTCCACCCCCGCCCCAGGATAAAGCCTGGCACACAGTAGAGGCTTCAGTGCTTGTTGAATTGAATGGTTATTTTCCCAAAACATGCTACCCACAACTGGACACACCACCACAAAGTCTGACCAGTACAGAGGACTCCTGGTTCACCTGTCTGACTGCTCCTTTAGTTCTCTCTGGCCTCCTCTCTATCTCTCTGTCTCTCCTACACAGACAGACACCCCCCCATCTACTACAGTAGTTTAATTATTATCTCTATGCACGCCATTTCCAGACCTATATATCTAGCCTCAGTCTCTCCTCTGAGCTTTAGTCCCTGGTCACCAATTGCCTATTGGTCATTTCAAACAGAATGTCCCAGAGATCTCTTAAACTCAACATGTCTAAAACTAGACTTATTTTCTCTTTCTGTAAGCTTCTCCTTCTTCTGTGCTTCCTTCTTTCTATTGAAGGTGCCACCATCTTCCCAATATCCAAGGTTCATTATGAATACTCTTCCTCACCCACCATTGATTGCCAAAGTGACCTTTACAATGTCTCTTTCCTCTGACCCCTTCTCTCTATTCCCAGTTATCACCTTGGGTCAGACCCTCACCTCACCTCACCTCTTGTCTGAACTCTTGTGGCAGTCTCCTAATTGGCTTCCCTGCCTTCAGTCCCTCCCCACTCCAGCCTATCCTATGATTTTCCTTAAGCATGGATCTGACCATGTATCTCCTCTACAAAGACAACTCCAGTGGCTTAGTGTTGGCTTTACAAAAACTCAACACATCCTGAGCCTGGCCCCAGACCCTTCCTTTCCACTTTACTTGGCTCTGTGTAGGCCACACTCTCTCCCAAACTAGCTTGGATTTAACCACTGTGAATGTGTTCATATTTGCTAGCTTCTTTTTATGCTGTATATAATTTCAACATCTACTGGTCTTCCTTGGAACATAAACCCTTTGGAAACAGAAACAATTTCATTCTTGTATTTGTTTCCCCAGTGTCTAACACAGTGCTTGGCACATAGTAGGTGCTTAATAAATACTTGTCTATTGAGGGATAATCCCTACCTTTATTCTTGATGCTTTGGTTCCATTAATGGAGCCCTGGGTCAAATTTATTTTCCTGGTGACTTCCAGAGGCTTCTTTATCTTTACCCAAAGGAAGACTCATGGAAAAGTCAAGATTATTGTTAAGTTTCCAGCCCACTCAAAGCCCCAGAGCTCCTTTATAGGTTTGGTTCAGGACTTTACATTCTCTCCACAGGCTATACTTTAATACCTGAAATCCTACCATTAATAAGTCATGCCTTTGAGTAAAGATATTGTGGCTTCAATGAGAAATGGAGTCATTGTGAGCCATCATGGACTTCCCTGCCCTGAGGTCCCAGGGGCCTAGGAAGCAGTGAGTCCTGAGGATCCAGGGCCTGGAATTTTGGATGGACAAGTCCTAGCAAGGACTAGAAGAGGTGCCACTGTCTGGGAACGGCGCTCAATGCTGTGAGGCAAGCCTGGGAGAGGAGGAGAGTATGTGGTAAGGATCAGTGGAGGAGGGAGAGAGCTGGGGCCACTGAAGATGAGCTTTGCCAGGCCGACTGTGATCTTTGGGGAGTTATATCCTGAGCAGTAGAGGATGCTTAGGCCTCTTCAGGACCGTGAGGCAGACTTGGCCTCCACTCCCCAACCTGAGTGGCCTGGAGAAGAAGGCCATATCTCTGGAGCCATGGGCTTCTTTTCAGTTTGTAGCCAAGGCCTACCCAGCTGGCCTGCTCATGGTCTAGGGTTCTGGTGGGAGGAGAGCAGCTGCCGCCCCTCAGACCAGTGAGCTTTGTCCAGCAGCCAGAGAGGCACCGGGAACTGTCTAATTAGGTGATTAAGATAATTGTTCTGCAATGGGCCTGTTGCACCAGATGGCCTCCCTTCTCTCAGTAACTGTGCCACCAGAGCCCCCTGGCTTCTTGCTGGCAGGAGCAGAAGTCTCTCCATTTCTCTAGGTGTGTGACTGTGTCTACAATGAGGCAGCAGAATCTAGTTGGGGAGGGGGCAGGGTTGGCAATTCATTCACCCACTCACTCTCTCATTCATTCATTTATACCCTTTCTTCCTGAGGGTGATAATGACGAAGGTTGGGGTGGGGATAGTGGGAGGGGTTGCCTGTATGCACCTTGTGAGCCCATTAGCCTAAGGAGTTGATACCTGACCAGTCAGATGTCTGTGGGGCATTGGCTTTGCTCCTTTAATCTGACTACCTCTCAACATCCATGTTCTGCGGCAGCCCCTCCCTGCCAGCTTCCTTACCTTGGTCTCTGCTATTGTGACGCTGGCCTGGTGTCTGTGACCTCCCTAGGAAGCCAGAATATCAGTGCATAGATCTTTTAGTTGAACTCAACCCAATTGCAAAGGCATTTACTAAGCCCCTACTATGGGTATAGCACCCTGCTAAATGAGTCTACAAAGATAAAAAGTAAAGTCTCTGCCCTCAGGGGGCTTATACTCTACTGGGGAGAGGAACAACAATAACATAATAGTTACCATTTATTAAGCACCTACTATGTGCCAGGCACAGAGCTAAATGCTTTACAAATACCTTATTTGATCCTTACAACACTGTGATGTAGGCCTATTATTATCCCTATCTTACAGTTGGGGAAACGGAGGCAAACAAAGGTTAAGTGACTTACCCAAGGTCCCACAGCTAGGAAGTAAATGAGGTGGGATTGGAACTCAGATCTTCCTGACTCCAGGACCAGCGATCTATCTACTGTAGTGCCTTGGAGTCCAAAGGGGCATCTGCCTAACAACATCCAAACAAGTAAATGCAAAGTCATGCCAAGAGGGAAACAGTGCCAGTCATTGGCAGAGAGGGTAAAGAGAATCAGAAAAGGCCTCCTGGAGGAGATGCACCTTAGTTGCCCTTTGAAGGGAGCTGGAGAGACTCTGAGGTGACATTCCACTGCTAAGGAGATATAACTGAGACCATCTGAGGAGGAGGATGGGTCAATGAAGGCTTCCTGTAGACCAAGCCCATCATTTTTCCAATAGGGAGAGTGAGTTTGGGTAGGGTGAGATTGCACAGTGCCCCTGGGCCAATGCCAGGAGCAGAGCTTGGGCCTAGTTTTACCATGAGGCTTTCTGTCCCTCCCTAGGCCACTCTGTCTTTGGACAACCCTGTGAGGTGATGTGAGCACCAGGCACTCCAGACAAAATAGACTCATTATGCTGTTACCCATCTTTGGGCCACCACTATCTCTTCCCTTCAAAGACCAGCTCAGATACAACCTCCTGACACACCCTGCCCCTCAAGTAGAAGTAAACTCTCTAGCCTTGGGTTTCTCCCCTTTGGCCTCCAAGGTTCCTAGTTTCCTTGGTGTTGAGCTGGATGGGATCCCAGAGGCCATCTAGTCCAACTCCTGTGTTTTACAGGGCAGGAAACTGAGGCCTAGGGAAGGGAAATGGCTTCCTCGACATAGTTATCTCAACATAGACTTGGCCACCCTACCCCTGCCCCCCAAATTCCTTGAAAGCAGGGCCTGTGTCAGAAATTACAGGTGTCTATTTCTATAGTGCTTTCAAGGTGTGTAAAGCACTTTGCATATATTCTTTCCTCAGAATAATCCTGTGAGGTAGGTATCTTTTATTTTCCCCATTATGCAGACGGGGAAACCAAGGCTCAGAGAAATGAAACAATCTGCTTGTAGTCACACAGATAGGAAGTATCATCTGAAACTTTGGTTCAGGTCTCCCCAACTCTAAGCTGAGTATTGGGCACTGGTCACATTAGCGAGGCCTTGTTGCTACCAGTGTCACCCCAAAGGGGCCAAGGTACATGGTCGGCTTTTTGGAAATCTGGTGTCATACAGGTTCCTGTGTGTTTTCAGCATCTGAAGCTGCAGGTGAGGCAGGAGTAGCCCAGAATATAGCTTAATGGGCACAGACTGGGAAAGGCAGAGCCAGAAGAGTAGTCAGTGAAAGTGCATTCTCCTTGAGGCAAGGCCCCCACCAACACAGAAGAAAGTAGATGGCTCCACTCCTTTACTGCCAAGCCCCAGCGCTCGGAGATGATTAAAAATGATTCACCAGGCTGGCCCAGAGGGTTTGACTTACTCTCTCCCCTCCTTGTTGCTGGCCAGAGGAGTTTGTCAAACTTGGTCTGTGACATTTGCGGGTTGAAGTGATGTGATTCAAAGAGACAGATCGATGGGCTGGGAAGATTGCCAGAGTGAGGTGGCTCAGCCAGCTCTCAGCCTTGGCATTTTCCAGAGGGCCATCTTCACAGCTCAGAAAAGCAGGGAATTGCCAGGAGTATGCACTAATGGTCAAGCCTGGTTCTGGGCACAGTTGAGAGAGAAATGAGATTGGCCTTCAAGGCCTCTCTGGTCTCCTTCTCTGTGCCCTTCTCTCTTTCAGGTGCCCAGAGCCAGCCTATCGTGGCCTCCCCCACAGAGGCCACTCAAGCCTTGTGTCTAATCTTTTCTTTCCACAACATTTAGAAAAAGAGATTCAGATAGGTGATAGTTAAAAAAACAACCCCATGGCATTCAAATATAATACGATATTATAATATAGAATAAAATGACAAATATGAATACATCAGGGAAACATGGGAAAAGTTGCATGAACTGATATAGCATGAAATAAGCAGGACCACTATAAATGAAAAGGTCACTACGAGGAATAAAGGAAAAATGGATGAGAACAAACAAACACAGCCTAGTTCCTTCCGATTCTCCCTTCCCCCATCCCCCCTTCCCCAATTTAGGATCATGGGATTTCAAGCTGGAAGGACCTTAGAGATAATCTAGCTCAGCCCCCAGATTTTCTAGAATTGGAGGTGCTCTGTCAAAATCCATGCAGCTAGTAAGTGGGAAGGAGAGCCATGATGAAAACCCAGTTCCTCTGACCCAACCCTACTCTAACACTTGACCTCTCTAGACTGTGAACTCCCTGGGGAATGGCCTGTGGCTTCCCTCTGTCATCGTTGAGCAGCATTCCAAGTGAGGAGAAGGCCAATATGCCACCTTTGGGGGCAACTTGGTCACAGTAGCCCAGCTCTCACCCATGAACAAGTTTTCCCAGACATGGAGCCTCAGTCTACCTCTCTATAGCTCCTATTCATTGCTCTGGCACTTGGGGCCCAGAAGAACAAGCCTGAGATCCTGCCTCCAAGTGACTGTCTCTTCAAATACCTGGAGACCATCATCATTTCCCCTCCTCAGCTACCTGACCAATTCAAGCTCCTCCAGTCAGTGGATTGGGAATCAGGAAGCCTAAACTCCAAATTTGTCATTCAGCAACTGTCTGATGGGGAAATCATTTAACTTCCTTGGGCCTCAGTTTACTCATCTGTGAAATGGTCTCTAGGAACTTGAATGTTCCTCTTCATGCTCTAGAGCAACAACCCTTTGTTCTTTCTCAGGAGGAGGCATACTGGCTAAAGTGACCTAGTGACTTGAACTAAATGGAATTTTTCTCATGGAAACTGAGTGATCTACCTGTTTTTCCTGGTGGAGGGAGTTCTTGGACCTGGGCTGCTAAGAGCTAGAGGGAGGGAGTGGGGGAAGGGTGAAGAGAATGAGAAAGGCCAAATGGTTTTGTGTCAAGTGCTGCAATCAATAGGACCAAGGACCAACTCATCTGCCTGATGACTGACAGATAGACAAGGCCTCAGGGGACACACAAGTCAGACTGTGAGCTCAGGGAGGCCCACATGGCCATGTGCACAGGAACAGGGAGAGCAATCCAAGACTCAAAGCATCAGGGAGCCCCCAGAAGCTACTCAGCTAACTCGGCAGTAGCCAGCTGACTTATTGGGCCCACTGAGGGCATGTCACAGAATTTATGCTATAGAACTGGAAGATCTTAGTGATCATCTATGCCAATCCCCTCACTTTACAAAGAAGGAAACTGAGGTGGAGGTGTGGGGGTGTGGGGAGCGGGGGGAGAAGTAGCTTGTCTGGGCTCACCAAGTAGCAGAGCTGGAATTCCAACCCAGGTCTTCTGACTCCAAATCTGTTGCTCTCCCCATTGAACCAAAAAGTCCGGGAGCTGATGGGGCTGCTAGACTCTGAACTTGGCAGAGCACATCTGGAGGTTGGCGGTCAGCTCTCTTGCTATCATAGATTTGCTGGAGTGAATCCAGGAGGCAGGTGAGGATGACCAGAAGGAAATAGGATGCCCTGTTTCAGGAACTGGGGGTGGATGCTTAGGGAAGAGAAGTTTAGATTTCTCCATCTATCTTCTAGTGTAGAAAGGACTGGCTTGGGCAGGAGGGATCAGATTTGATCTTGCTTTTAGGGGACAGACCTTGGAGAATGGCAGCCAGAATTCTACTCACACAGAAAGAGAAGAAATCTGATAATTGGAGGTCCTCCCAGAGTAGCAGTGCAGTAGCAGAAGCTTGGGGTTTTCTACTTGCCAGGCACATCTCAAAGAGATTCCACAAGATGCCCTCTGAAGCCCCTTCCAATTTGGAGATTCAGGGATTCTCTGCAATGCAGAAGCCATTCTTTTCTTAGGGTCAGAGTCTGTACTCCAATCCTAATCTCCTACAACTGTTGTACACTGGCTATGGCCTGTTCTCAATCCCCACCTCTCTGTTTGTAAGTGGAGGCCCTGGTGGTGGCAGCTCAGCTGCACTCTCAGGCACAGCTTTTGAGAGTGAGGATACTAGGTTAAGTGAGGCAAGGGCCTATCTGGGAAGGAATATGGTAGGTAGATAAAGAGATTTAGCCAAGGAAAATTCAGCCCTTTGGTCTCCCTTGTACCATTTTCTAAGAACTTGGAGCAAATCCATCCCTTTCAGGTCTCATTCATCAAATAAATAGGTTGGGTTTGTTTTATAAAGAAAACTGAGCATCAGTGCTGCTGGCTTGTTTGTTCAGACTTGGTGGGCCCTCCATGGGCTAATGGAAAGATTTTTATCCCAAAGCCCAGTATGCCAGAGTCCAGAAGTATTGCTTGGTTCCTATCCATACGAGAAAGGACTGCCTCCTTTATAGTTTAGAAGTTAAGCAGACTAGCCAAGTGCTCCAACATTCTCTGTCCTGATCCACTCTACTCTTGGTCCTCAATACTCTTCAATCAATCAATAAACACTAATTAAGAGCCTACTGTGTGCTAGGAAGTGTGCTAAGCACTGAGTATACATAAAGAAGCCAAAAGACTGTCCCTGCCCTCAAGGAGCTTACAATCGAATAGGGGAGACAACATAGAGGGTGAGTACAAATGAGTACAAAGTAAACTCTAGACAGCATAAACAGGAAATAACAAAGTGAAGATTGGTGGGGAAGGCTTCCTGGAGGAGGGGGAATTTCAGGTGGGGCTTAAAGGAAGCCAGGGGGTCTGGAGCCAGGGCTGAGAAGGGAGAGCATTCAGGCCTGGGGGACAGCCCAGGAAAGTGCCTGAGCCCAGAGATGGAGGGAACCCAGAGGCTGGGGGCCCTGGAGCAAAGCTGAAGTCAACATGTCAGTGAGTGAGGTGCAAAAAGACTCATTGTTCTTCAAGTCTTTCATAGTTAAGTTCCTACTAAATGACAGGAGAAAGAAAATCCTAAATGAATCCAGTCACTACCCTCGAGGAGCTTATTCGACATATAGGATATAGAACATGTGAATCAATGGATAGGACAAAATGAAATACTTTGAGAATGGAGGCATACTATCTAGGGAGATTGGGGAAGGCTTCCTGGAAGAGGTGGCACCTCAGCTGAACTTGGAAGGAACCTTAGAGTTCTAAGAGACAGAGAAGAGGAGGGAGCATATTCCAGACATGGGGGACAGTCTATGCAAAGGCATGGAGGCTGGAGATGGAATGACAAATTTGGAAAACAGCTGATTGGTCAATTTGACTGCAGCATAGAGGAAATGAAGTAATGTGGAAAAAATGTAGAGAAGGCAGTGTGATGATGGACAGAGTTTTGGATTTTTGGGGCTAGTTCAAATCCAGCCTCAGACAATTACTAATAGTGTAACCCTGGGCAAACCACTTCATCTCTGCCTCAGTATTCTTATTGATAAAATGGGGATAATAACAGCACTTCCTTCACAGGGTTGTTATGAGGATCAAATGACATATTTGTAAAGTGCTTAGAACAATTCCTGACACATAGTAGGTACTTAATAAATGCTTGTCGATCAGCTGGTTGGCAACCAAAAAGCCTTTGATATGTACTAAGCGTGTGACTATGGACAAGTCACTTCATTTTTGTAAACCAGAACCTTTTCACTTTTTCAGTGTCCCAGGTCCCTGTTACAACAGGCAGCCCCTTCCTTCTTGGAATGTTTTTAAATGCATAACATCAAATACATAGGATTCCAAAGGAAACCAATTAGAGTGACATATCCTTATGGAAACATTTTTGAAAATGCCATGTTTCCAGCCCCCTAGTTAAGCAGCCTGGCTCTAAATCTAATCCCTGGTTTGCTCATCTGTTATGGGGTTCAGCTCTGAAGCCTGGAAAGGCTGACTGAATGCAGGCTGTGGACGGCTTTAAATGCCAGCCTGGGTTTGTGTTCTCTCTTGACAGCAAGAGGAAGCTGCTGCTGACGTTTACCAGGAAGAGGAAGGGCATAGTGAGACCCGTGCTTTAGGAAAACCATTTTGGCAGCTGAGTAGAGGGTGAATTGAAGGGGGGATAAACCAATAAGGATGCTATTGCTATAGTCAAGGTGAAAAGGGATGAGCATTTGAAGTTGGCTTGTGGAAATATGACTGAATAGTGAATACAAGCGATAGTGTGGAGGTAAAATTGACAGGCCTTGTAACTGACTGGATGTGAGGGGTTGAGGAGGAGCAGAGAGTCAAAGATGGCCCTAAGGATGCCTGGAAGGATGTCAGGGATGTCAGGAGGAGGACAGGCTTAGGCAGTCCATTTAGACATACTGAATTTGAGATGCTGGTGAGATATCCTGGTGGGGATGCAGTTGGTGATACAGGGCTAATGCTCAGGCTTTTGCAAAGAGGTAAGAATTGTACCAATGGGAGTCGATGAGATTGCCAAGGGCAGGGGGATCTAGGAAAGATCCTTGGAGAATACACATAGTTTGAAGGTGGAAGATTAATGATACTCAGTGAAATTGAGATTGAGGAGGATGAAACAGACAGACGAAAAAGTCGTGTCATAGAAGCCTAAGGAAGGGAGAAGAACTTGGAGAATGGGTGGGTGGGGCAGTTAGTTATAGCAAAGACAATTAAGACATAATAGGTGACTCCGGGGTCTGGAATTGGAGTTCAGTATCTTGGCTCCCAATTCACAAAAAAGACACAGATATGGGGACTCAAATGAAGGCAGTAGGGCAGAAATACCCTCCCCCCATCAACTGCTGTTTGTTTCTTAGGGAAAATAGTGCATCTGCCCTCTGGAATTTATATTGGACTTTATTCATTCAATTAAAATATTTGTTAAGCACCTACTAAATGCAAAGCTTTGTTCTAAGGCAGGAGATAGGAGATCATCCTTTTCCTCAAAAAGTTTACACTGCCCTGGAGTCTGGCTAGAACAAAGGAGGCTTAAAGGGAGATGACACAAAAGAATTCTGGAAAGGTACCTGAGAGACAGAGGAGGGAGGGCCTTAAGTGAGCCTAGGCCCAGGTGGCAAACATCCTCAATGATTTCACCGAGTCATTGTGGGATGGGACTCATTGCTAAATTATGTCTACAGATATCCCTTACTCAGAAGGATGTTGTTGTTTGTCCTTCATACTCAAAGAGGGCCAAAATGCCATTAAAATGTCAGGGTCAATGTACCACAGTTCCAGCTGTGGCTAATCAGACCAACATGAGCTCAGAAGACTCTACCACAGGTTGGGCACAAATAGTCCATATGTTCATTTGATGCAAGGGAGATGTCTCTAATTTTGCAGAGTTCACTCAGAAGGAAGAGATAAGACAAAAGAGGAGGGACAACGACATGTATTTTATTTTATGTTATCAAATTTATTTATTTACTTTTAGTTTACAACATTCAGTTCCACAATCCCTTGAGTTCCCAATTTTCTCCCCTCCTCTCCTCCTCCCCCCTCCCCACCATGGAAGCATGCAATCTGATATAGGTTCTACAAATACCTTCACATTATGCATTAGTCAAGTTGTAAAGAAGAATTATAACCAATGGAATGAACGAGAAAGAAGGAACAAAACAAAACACAGAAGAGAGAGAGAGCAAGTAGTTAATTGAATGTATTTTAAAAGATCTGCTCATGGGAGGAAAGCTAGGAACCAGCTAAGCAACACAAGTTGGAAAACATTTGGGTGAAAGCAGAGAGGGAAGAAGAGAAATAATCAGTCTATGCTACAGACCGCCTGGAGGGAAGGAGGAAGCAGAGAAGCAGTTCAGAACCTTGCCATGAATATGTGGTACAGTACTGATGGCAAACTCTAATTAGCTGGACATCTGCCAGTACCTAATACATCCTTGGCTTGCTTTAATAAGATTTTTGTTATTTAAAATATGGAGAAATTACCAACAGGGAACTTCTATTCTGGGTCTAATGTTCACTAACAATTCTGAACTGTATGCCAAGAATTCACGATGAACATGAGAACATCCAGGCATGGTCTAGAGATTTGGTCATGGTCCCCCAGATTTGGGGAGAGTAGATTTCAAAGGATTCAAAGAAAAAACAGATAACAACCCATGGCCGAAAATTCTCCTGAAGAAGTCAGTCCAGGAGAGATGGAAAGCTTTCAACAATGCACTTCTGAAGGCACAAAGTGAAAGAATTGTGAAGACTTGGCATTGGATTGGCTATGTGGGGTGAGTGTGAGTGAGAAGTTGAGGTTATGAGTGTGGGTGACTAGGAGGATGGTAGTACCCTAAACATTTAGATAGAAGCTGGGAAGAGGGTTAGGGTTTGGAGGAAAATAATGAGGTCTGTTTTGGACATGTTGAGTTTGAGATGTCTATGGGACATCCAACTGGAGATGTCTAAGGCAGCTGGTTATGGGGGACTGCAGCTCAGGAGAGAGATGGACTGGATACATAGATCTGGGAATAAACTGCATAGAGAAGATTATTGAATCCATGGGAGCTGGTGTCACTAAGGGAAATACTATAAAAGAAGAGAAGGCCCAGGACAGAGCCTTAGTGGACACCCCCAGTTGGGGGAGTTAGTGTTATGGATGATGATTCAGAAAAAAGAGACTGAGTGAGTGAGGGAGAAGAGGGAAGTCACCATCGTCATACACTGCAGAGAGGGTGATGAAGATGAAGGTGGAGAAAAGGCCTTCAGATTTGGCCATTAAGAACATGTTAGTAACTCAGTTCAGTGATGAGGTTGGAAGATAGACTGTGGAAGGCTGAAAGGAGAGTGAGAGGACAGGAATGGCGGGCACTGTGCATATGGGGCTTTCCCAGAGATTTTGCTGAGAAAGGAGGAGAGAGATGAGAATGAGAGCTAGCAGGGACGATGGGGTCAAGGGAAGCATCTTTCAGAAGACTTGGGCATGTTTGTAGGCAGCTGGCAAGGATGCAGTAGACAAGGAGAGACTGAAGATGGGGGGCATGATGGTGGGAAAACAAAAAGGAAAGGGATGGATCAAGCACCCAAGCAGAGGGGGGCCTTGGCAATGAAAAGGGTCACTTCTTTGGCAGAGACTAAAGAGAAAGTAGATGAGCAGGAGCTCTAATCAAACAGGCTCAGTGTTCCCTGTAATCATCAGGCAGGCTCCTCAGTTGAGCCGGTAGGAGAAGGGGCTACTGTAGGAGGTTTGAAGAAAAGAGAGAAGAGGGTTCAGAGCAGTCTCTGTGGTGGATCCAACAGACAAAGAGTTAGGGAGGAGGAAAGGGCTGCCTGCTAGCAGTGAGGGCCCGATTTGACACTGGATAGCATAAATGTGTATTGGACCTGTTCAGTATAGTTACAGGACTTTCTCTGGCTCTGTTCAGCAACCAGTAAGTAGAGTGGAGGGATAAGCTTTGATTAAGTACCTACTATGTGCTAGGCACTGTGCTAAGTAAGAGCTTTACAATTATTATCTTGTTTGATCCTCACAATATCCCTGGGAGGCAGATGCTGTTATTATCTCTATTTTACAGATAAGGAAACTGAGGCAAACAGAGGTTAAAATGACTTTCCCAGAACTACATGGCTAGTAAGAGGGCAAGGCTGGATTTGAACTTGGGTCTTTTCTGCCCCCAGGCTCAGAACTCTGTGTACTGTAGTACTCCCTAGCTAGGAGTAGTCCAGGCTTGGGGTTTGGCAAGGACTATAGGACAAGGGGGCAGGGGATTTGAGCGTGTACTCGAGTACAGGTGAAATAGTTTACTTGGGGATCAAGATTCCTGACTCTTTGGAAATAAAGTCATTATGAAGAAAGGAGTGAAGCTTGCATGTGGTTTCTAACTCATTGGCCTCTCTGGTTTCTTATTCCTGAACCATACTTTCCAACACATGCCTCATTGCTCTTCCCTCTGCTCACTTTTATCTGGAAGTCAAAGAATAGTAAAAAACCTATTGACTTGAGATGTTTAGAAATTTAAGAAAATTAAGTCCCAAGTATGGAAACGCTGGGATATAAAGCAGGAAAAGCAGGAACTCATGGCCTAGTCCCCTCAACATGGAGTCAGAAATATCCAAGGTTCAAAGGCACTAAGTAAAGCTGCCGTGAGTAAGAATGGCTTCAAGGGAATCTTCCCAAGCTATCTTGTGGGAAAGCCTTCTGCAAGGGGTCATGAGGTGGGGGGATGATGCTGGTTTCTCCAACGCCATGCCAGCCAATCTTGAGTCCTGGTGATTCCTCAAGAAAGACTTCCACTTCAATCTTGGCATTTTCCGAGGACCAGCCTCGTGAGGCTCACTAGCCTCTGATGAAGAATCCTCTCGCTATGGAAACCCACAAAACAAAACAAAAAAAATACAAAATGGCCTCCAGGCATAGGCCTTATACTTCTATAGTGATGGTGGCAGAGCGGGGAAAAGGGAAGATGGGTTCAGAGACCTAGAGCTAGAAAAGACTTTAGAGGACCTTCAGTCCCCATTTGACAGTGGAGGAAATTGAGAGACAGAGAGATTGAGTGACTTGCCCAGGGTCACACAACTGGTTAAATAACTGAGGTCAGAAATCCTCTGACTCTTTCCCCTTTCCATTGTTCTTTCCCCAGTACCATTTCTGCCTTGTACCATTCTGACTTGCACCATGGCAGAGGGAACTCATAGTCATATAGTTTTCAGACCAATATATATATATATATATATATATATATATATATATATATATATATATATATATATATATATATATAAACATTAGTTTAGCCTTTGGTACTGTAAATATGGGATCCTTGTCCAGTGGTCAACAAGAGGATAGCTCTGGAGGAGCTGTATCAATCTTGATATTTTCATTATTAAAGAAGCAAGAAGAGAAAAGGAGGGGGCAGAGAGAAGGGAGGACACAGGTTGTTTTTGCAGAGACAAAGCCAAGAGTGGGCAGAGTTATTTTTCTTGTGCATGTAAAGGCAACAAGGAACATAGGCACGTGGGCCACTTGGTCCCCTTGTCTCGCATTGCTCATGATAAGTATTTGCAAAACGATTGCCAGGAATCTAAGTGCTGTTGGTGGAACATCTGCTGCAGGAGATGAGGTAGAGAGATGCTACAAAGCACTTGCTCAAAACATCTCAATTAAATCAACATGTTACTCTGTGACTTCCAGGTAAAAGTGAGCAGAGGGGAAAGCAATGAAGCATCTGTTGGGAAGGCTGGTTCAGAAGCCAGAGAGGCCAGTGACTTGTAGACCAAGGATAAGCTTCATGCCTTTTTTCATAATGACTCTTTCTGAAGAAAGGTAGAAGGCTCTGGAAATGTTGAGCACCAAATAATATTTTTAATGGTTGTATTCTATTAATAAATAGTTGGTTGCCAACGTGGAAGTAATTTTCTAAGCAACTGTCTGGGTTGTCAGACCATCGACTTGTTAGATCAAAGATCAAAATCAGTGATAATTTAGAAGAAAGAATTAAAATGAGGTCTGGCATACAATGGAAGCAACTCCATGAACTTGACCTATTTAAGCAACCCGTTGATGCCAAAAGGTTTGGGGAAAATGGATAAAAGTGTAGATATTGACAGTCTAACACTATTTACTAAGAAGTGTTACTGATGTGAAGTAAATCACCACCATGTGTATGTAAGAATTTAGAAAGCGCTTTAGTCAGTAAATAAGTGATCCCCTTGCCAAACAGAGACATCAGCCAAGGGCAATGGATTAGAATACAAGCCCTTTTGTCAAATCTTACTAAAGGAAGATGATAGAAGATTGTGAGCAGTATCACATAAATGGTGAGAAGCAGAGGGAAAAACACATTTATGTGAGATCCAAGGGCAAAAAATCATTCTGAGGGAATTTAAGGGTAAAACTGGAAGAAAGGCAACAGAGACAAGAAATGGAAAAGATGTATAACAACCTTTATAGAAACTCCCCATCACTGTCAGTGGTGCCACAATATTGGTACTCTTCCCATCACAGCCATATATGGGTACATAGGCCAGTGACTGCTTCCCTTCCCCCAGAAAGCTTAATGTCATGTCCATTAAGTGAAAATTGATTTAATATTTTATTTGGATTTTCAGGTGGGAAAAAGAGGCTACAAAAGTTAGCTAGATGGTACAGTGGACCTAGAGTCAGGAAGACCCAAGTTCAAATCCTGCCTCATACATTTACTAGCTTGTGATCCTGGGCAAGTCACTTAACCTTTGGCTGCTTCAATTTCTTTGTCTGAAAGAAATAGTGATAATAATAGCACCAACTTACCAGGGTCATTGGAAGGATCCAATGAAGTAATATCTTGAAAGTGTTTCACAAATCTTCAAATGCTAGTTTGATGATGATGAGGATGGTGGTGATGATGAAGAGGGCAAGTGGTTCAGTGAGAGAGCCTTGATAAGAACTCATAGAGTTTTGTTTTTAAAATGTCAGTCACCAAAGAATTAAGTTGGAGGTCACATAAAGGGCAATGGATTGATTCCATGATGGTGATGAGAGGGTATAGCAGGTTACCAATGAAGAGCTAGGCAACAGAAACTGGAGGAAGGATGCCACTACAGACCTAGATGCCTGGAAAAGGATGGGGACCAGGACTGTAGTGAGAGCTAGGGAAGACCAGTGGACTGCCTGCCTGCACTATTGGCATCCAGACCTTGGCAAGAGATCTGGGGGAAAGTCCCCCTCACCTTGGATGAATCCCCTGTGGAGGAGTCATGGGAAAACATGGATGAGAGTTGCATGGGATGAAAAGACAAGGGGTAGGCGAAGAGATGCAGAGGTGGAGAGAATACCCACAGTGAGGGTGAAAAGCATCAGAGACCACTTCTTGGAGGGGATGATGGGTAAAGGGGAGAGCTGCCTGTTAACTCTTAGTTTTGCTACTGTTTTCTCTAAGGAGAATGACCTTTGAACTATAAAGGACAGAACTGAAAGAGTTCAAAGACAGTTGAAGTGTAAAACAAATGAGGAGGACCCGATGAACTAGATCTGTGAGTATCGAAAGAACTGGCAAATGTGGTTGCCGAGTCACTGTCAGCCATCTTTGAAAGATCAGGGTCAACCGAAGGACAAGAGCTGCTGTCCTGATTTTCAAAAAAGGGAAGAGAATGGAATCGGTAAACTCTAGCCGAGGAAGCAGGGAGAGAACCTCCCAAGGAGACTGTGGGGCAGTGATACAAGACCGTTAGAGTGTTTACAAGGTGTTTAGCAGATGTTGCAGAAACTCAGAATAAACCTTGCCAAGTCCACTGGAACCACACACTTATAAAGGACTCCCTTGCTTATTTCCATCTAAGCAGAGTTGGGGCCAAGCCACCAATCTGAATGTCTCTCTGGACCACAGCTCATTATTTAATAGGTCTGAGTTCTGAATAAAAGAATAAGTGGAGGCCTCCCATGGGGACTCACAGAGGGAGAATCAATGCCAGCAGGGCCTTTTCTTCCCCCCCCCCCCCACCGCCCCACAAAGGACATCGTCTTTGCATGCCACTGCCCTGGCTCCTGGCCATCTGTCCCAGTACTTAAAATGCTGACCCTCCCTTTGAATAAGGTCCCATTGGGTTTGGAGGCCCTGGTTAGAATAAAAGGCATATCTGGAAGCAAGGGGGTATACACTTACCCAATGTTTGCCACTGACACCTTAGCTTGATCAGTCCACGGAGGGAGTGAAGCTTGCAAGGGTCATACATGCTAGGAAGGAGCCAAAGCTAGAGTCAAAAGACCTAGGCTGCAATACCACTTAACACACACACACTAAGTGTATGACCTTAGACAAGTCACTTAACCTTGATCATGAATATGAAATATTTTATAAACCTTAAGACACTGGAAAAAAGTGAGCTATTATTATATAGCTTGAAGGTACTAGAAATTTGGGAGGGGAGGGTAAGAAGAGTTGCTGATTCCATCTGTAACTTATTTTTCACACTTTGGCCCTTGGTTCCTCCAGCCTGGCATAGGGGAGAAAATGCTGGATTTGGAATTAGAGGACCCTGGGGCAAATCTTGGCTATGTCATTTGCTAGCCATGCAACCACAGATAAGTGACTTCCCTCTGTAGAGCACAGCTCCTTATTTACAACATATGGCTAGTTGGCCAGACCACTTCTGAGGTCCCTTCCTGCTCAAAAGGCCACAGCCCTTTGGAATGGAAGCATCTCCCCAGGGATTCCAGGGTGTATGTGTGTGGGTGCTCAGGATGCACCAGAGATGGAGTTTATTGAGTGTATGTGTGTGTGCATGGGTGTGGGGGTGTGCGTATGTGTGTTCATGTGTGTAGTGTGCATGCATGCATGTGCACATGTGTGCATGTATAGGGGTGTGTGTGCGAGTGTGCATTGTGCATGCATGTGCATGTGTGCACAAATGTGCATGTGAATGCATATACGTGTGTGCATGTATGTGAGTGTGAAAGTGTGTACATGTGTATGGGTGTGTATGTGTGTGTGTGTGTGTGTGTGTGTGTGTGTGTGTGTACATGTGAGATGAGATCATACCTGTGCTTTAGGAAGACCACTTTGGAAGTTGAGTGGAGAATGGATGGGAGCTGGTACAGATGTGAGGGGCTTGGTCTTTAGCCTAAAAAATGGGAAGCCACTAGAAACTTGGGCATGGGTGCAGTGCAGCCCCATGTGTGGACCACACAACCTCCTCAACTCCATCCTTCAAGGCTCAGCTCTGGAGGCCTGGCCTGATCCTCAAGTTGACCTCCAGCCTTTGGTTTGGAGTTATTCTTTGCTCTCACTCTATCTGGCCTCACTGGGCTTCATTGTTACCACTTGGCAGAATAGTGACTCCCGAAGGGCAGGGACTTTTCTTTGTATCCTCAGTGCTGGGCACAGGCCTTGGATGGATCTGATGCTTACTAAAGGTTGGCTGCACTGGAATAAGCAGGTAATGGACATGTTCTGGGTAGACAAGACAGGCCAGAGGGAAGGAAGAGCCCTTGGGATGTCACTCCAATGCCTGGTGAGACAGTGCAGTCACGGAGGAAGTGGTAATGAAAAGGAGAGAGCAGGAAAAAAAATTCACAGTACTTTGTGACTCACTGGCTGTGGCTGTGGAGCGAAAAGGGAGAGGTAGGGCTCAGAGATAACTGGGATATCTTGAGTCTGGGTACCAGACCAGACAGAAACAAGAAAAATGGGAAGACAAGTGTAGAGAAACCAGGGAGCTGGATTTGGAAATATATAGATAGTCAGTAAATGCCTGTGATATGCCAGGCACTGAGTGCTCCAGATACAAAAGGAGGCAACCCCCCACCCCTGCCCTCAAGGAGCTCCCAATCTAATGAGGGAGACAACAGGCAAACAAGTATGGCCAAACAATATGGTTAAAGAATAAATTGGCGGGGGCACTAAGAATGAGGGGGACTGCAAAATGATCAGGGAGGCTCAAAGGTATGTTAGACTGGGGAGGGGGAGTGTTGATGCTCTCTCCCTGAATTACCTCAGGCTGTTGGTCCAAGGCCACCCCTCATCAGAGCACCTGCTCCCTTCCAGAGATGCCTGTGACAGACAAGTGAACCTTCCTTAATGACTACTTTGTGTGGCTCTCTCTGAGTTAGGGAGGGATCCCTAGCAGATGCCCTCTCTGCTCCCTCCACACCCCCCTCCCCTTCTCCCTGGCCATTGCCAAGCTCAGAACTATGGGAGGACTTCAAAGTTGATCAGCAAGAGTGTGATGGGGGATCTCTGACTTCTGCTTTTTGAGCTGGAGGCCCCAGACCTCCTTGATATAGTCTCCTGTCTGGGCTCTTAGTCAATAGAACCTTTCAAAGCAAAGGCTCCAAATGAGGCCAGCATCTGTTCCAGCTAGACTGCACATGCAGATCAGAGACTGAGAGACTGCATGGGCACTCTTAGGAACTATTCCTTCAACAAGATTCAAGGGAGAGAGTGGGCTGAGGAAGAGCAGGGCCTCACGGTGGGGCTCAGGTAAGCCACTGGCCCTGAGAAGCACTTGCCTCCATCCTTGGGCTGAAGAGGGCCAGTCCCATTCACTGGCTAGTCTGCTGGTCCCAATATTCAGGACCCTCAGGGTCCCCACTGCTGCTGCCCAAAGGTAGATGCCAAGGCAGACAAATAGCTTTCCAGTGAACAGATCACAAGGGGCCTCATTCAATGCTGCTTGGAAATAGTTGGATTTTCCTTGCCTCTTAGCAAAAGTTGGAGCTCTCAAGAGCCTGCCCCTGTGCCGACAGTGGCAGAGCAGATCGGTTGTTATCTGCCTGGGCCAAGATTCTGCAGAGCTGGGCAAGGCAGTATTTGCATTCCTGTGGCCTAGGTAAGTTGCCAGGGATCTGTGCCTTGAGAAGAGTGCTCAGTAGGGGCTGGGGAAGGGGCAGGGGCAGGCCTGGGATGGCCACTAACTGGGAGGAGAGGGGAAACAGTGGGGCAGAGGTGAGAAGGAAAGCCGGAAAAAGGAAGCAGGCTAGAGTCCCAGGCCTGGTCTGCTCCAAGCCTGATGAGGTCAACTTTGTTCCTGTTTTCTGGTAAGTTAAATCTTGTCTTTCTAACAAGATTACAAATTTCCTAAGGGCAAGAGAAGGTGCCTCAGAAAATCAGTAAATTTATCTAAGGCCAGATTAAGGTCTTTGCAGGCCGAAGACATTTCTGTTCTGTAGGCTCTTTCATGAAAAAATTTTCATAAACCCGTCTGATTTTGCCATTAAGAAATCCCCAAACACCCATGTTCATTTGTTCATTCGTTCATTCATTCATTCATTCAATCAGCCCTTATTCAGCACCTACTATGTACTAGATATCCTGATAGGCACTGGTACTACAAAGACAAGAATGAAAGCAGGTCCTGCCTGCAACAAGTTTATATTCTATTAGGGAAACAACACGAACACATAAATATATCCAAAAGAAATCAGGGTAACAGATGTGTGTGAGGGAGAGGAGGGTAAGAGTAGAAGTGGGAAAGACTCTAGCAGCTAGAAGAAGGAAAGGCCTCCCTTCTGAAGGGAGAGAATCCCTTACTTCCTTCAACGCTGAACTCAGCACCCTCTGAAGGGGGTGCTATTAGAGTTCAGCGTTGAAGGAAGTAAGGGATTCTCTGAGGAAGAAATGAAGGGGGGTGGTATATCAGGCCTAGAGGAGAGCCATGTTGATTTCTTTTATTTTTTCCAAAACAAATAACACTGGCATAACTGGGTCTTCATGCACAGGTCATGCCTGGCCCCTCTTCTCCTTATCTATCATTGACTCAAGAAGAGACTTTTAAAAATAGCTTTATCAGAAGCATTTTGAAAAGTTTCTATATTAATCAATCAAATAACAACCATTTATTAAACACCTACTATATAACAGGCACTATGCTAGGTTTTGGGGATACAGAGACAAAAGTCCCTGCCCTCAAGGAGGGAAAAGCTTCTTAGGGGAGAATGAATGTATAAGTAACTATATAGAATTACCTACAAAATAAAGGTGGTAAATGAGGGGTGGAGGGAAGAATAGCACTTTTGACTGGGGGTGGGAATCAGGGAAAGCTTCACATAGGAGGTTATGCTTGACTTCTGTGGAGGTAGAAGGAAGGAGGGAGAATATCCCACAAATGAGTGACAGAGCCAATGCAAAAGTATGGGGGGAGGAGTCTGGAAAGGAAGGTGCCATAAAATGAGGTTGAAAAGGTCAGCTGGTGCCAGATTGTGTCGGGCAATAAATGCTAAAGGGAGGAATTCATGTTTGATTCTTCAGGTAATAGGGAGCTAAAGGAATTTATTGAGTAGAGAGGGTGATAGCACTTTAGGAAAATCACTTTGGAGAGGGCAGAGATTGGAGTGGAGGCAGGGAGTCCAAATAGGAAGCTATTACCATTGTCTAAGCAGTGATGAAGGCCTGAGCTCATGGGGGTAATTATAAGTCCTTTGGACAATATAGCCCTGTGGTAATCAGATCTTCCATGTGCTATATCAGTCCACATATACTGACCAGGGATTTGGGAGTTTTTGTCATTTACTTTAGCCACAGTTTAAGAGGTGCTGAGGGGGTCACGAGCAGAAAAAGTTGAAAAAATCCTGCTTTATAGAAGGGGCAGGAGATAGACTCAAGCAATGAGTCAGAATATCCAAATGTGAGACTGTCCCTGAAAAAACTGGACTCTGTTCTCTACTCTGTCCAAGCCCTCTTTTGATGACTCATCTTGGTGTAGAGGTGACCCTTGGATCTAAGCAAGTATGGCCAGTGGATGTCATCTATGAAGCAGCTTGGAACAGTAGAGAGAGGTAACTCAGCTCCAGGTCAGCTGCAGAATGATTCATTCTTGGGTTTTAGCATTTCTTTTCTTTTCTCCTCTGCAGCAGCTCTTGAAGGCTCTCTCTTAAATCACAGAAATGCTATGATCTGCCTTTGTGGAAGGAGGGAAGGCCTGAACCTTAAAATGCCAAGGCACAAACAAGCCCAGATGAGCAAGTACATGGACAGATCCCAGAAATATGCTGAGGCAAATGAAGTTTCCTAAGGAATGGGAGGGACATGATTGCCTGCAGATCTCCACCAAGTCAGGTGGCACGGCGAGTAGCTTAAGTTGGGAAGTACAGTAGTAGAGACTAGCAGAATTTCTCTGGAGACCAAGAGCATTGGCAATGAAAGTTATGGATCAGATGTTTGTCTCGATACCAGAATTTCTTCACCTTGTCTGGGCCCCAGACCCCTTGGGTAAAGTCTAGGGATACACTTTTATTTGTTGCCTACATTCACAATTGAAGGAAATGCTAAATTAGAATTAGGGGCAGTGAAAAGAAAGATTTCATTTTTTCCCTACTCAAGTTTGTAGCTCCCCTGAAATCAACCCACAGACCCCTTGAGGAGGCCCATAGACCAAAGGTTAAAAAGCCCTGCTGTACTCCAATGCACAAAGTATGGGTAATAGGCAAAGTGAACTGAAGATTCTAACACAAGGAAGCCAATTTTACCTTGGAATTATCACTAAGAATTAGTGGCAATGGGAGCCATGATTGGGCCATGGCTCAGTAAGGGTTTACATTATTCAAAAAGAGAGTCTAGGTAAAGGAAGGGGAGGAGCAGAAGAATGGGCACACCCAGGCATCATCTGGGATCTTCAAGCTCCTCTCACACTCCAACCTCTGAGGGCTTTGTGCTGTACTAACAACATCTTCCTATACAGGGTATGAAATTTCCTTAACTCCTGGCCACGGTATGAAATCCTTGCCTAGTCCTGAATCACCCCACTGATAACCATTTTCAGGGTGACTGACCGCTTTGTGTATACCGGACCACAACCTTTCAAAGGGAGAGTAGAGACACAGGAGCATGTGTGCATGGTTACGTACACACACACACACACACACACACACACACACACACACCCCACAACCAGAGCTGACAGGATGGACATATGAGCTTCAGTTCCCTGGAGGGAAGGCTATGTAACTATGTGGCCCATCCAGGGAACCCCAAACAATGAAGTACCAGAGGTGTAGTGATGGTAGAAGTCCTGGCCCAAATCCAGTGGCCCCACTGGAAGAATTCCTTAACCAAGCAGGAGGCAGAGCCAAGCACCAGCAAGAGATAAACTTGGTTCTTAGTCTTCATTGGTTCTGTGAGTTTGGGGGATTGTAGGGATTCAGGTCAAGAGAGTGAAATATCCCCGAAAGTGTTCCCTTTGGGGGAGGCCTTGAATGCAGGTAAACAGTGTGAATCTGGAGGACTGTCTATATCCCTGTAGCCTGGGAGAGGCAGGGCTTCATAGAAGGGAAAGGAGTGTGTTCTTCATTGGCCTTGGCTGTGAGTCCTTTATGCTGGTTAAATAAAACCCACTGTACAGTCAATGTTTTCTAAGTCAGAGTGCATGGCATGAGAACTGAGTTCCATTTCCTTTTTATTATGGAGACCCCATAAATCAAGGAGCAAGAAGGGGCAAACGTAGTTGAGAGCACTGGGGTGAAGATCAATAGGGGAAGAGCCAGAAGTGATATTGTCATGGGAGTATTATGTAGACTACCTTAGAAAAACAAAACACATGAGGAGTTTGGAAAAGAGATCATGCTTAAGCCAGGAAGGATAGAGCAGTGACAGGGGCTGACAGTTAGCTGGACACTTGCTACAGTGCACTCTCCTCTCCTCCCTTCCCCTCCCCTCTCCTTCCCTCCCCTCCCCTTCCCTCCCTTCCCATCTCATCTCCTCCCCTCCTCCCCTCCCCTCCCCTCTCCTCCCCTCTCCTCTCCTCCCCTCTCCTCTCCTCCCCTCTCCTCTTCTCTCCTCTCCTCTCCTTTCCTCCCCTCCCCTCTCCTTTCCTCTTCTCTTCTCTCCTTTCCTCTCCTCTTTTCTCCTCTTCCTGCCAAAAGCTGAATGACTAATAATTCCCTGGCTTGATTTAATGATAATTTCATCCTTCAAGAGGTGGAAAAACCAATGAGGGGAACTGCAATTCTGGATCTGTTTCTTACTATCAAACAGGGACTAGTTGTTGGGTCAGAAATGCTGAAAACTTTGGGAGAAATAGCCATTGCATTTTGGCATTTGTGATGGAAGAGGCCAGGGGAGTGAGGCATACTGTCTCATGCCCTCTAGAACTGGGGAGAGCAAATTTCAAAGGGTCCAAAGGAAAAATAGGTAGTAACCTAAGGCCCAAAGTTCTAGAAAAGAATTGAGCTCAGAAAACTCTCAAGGGGGCAGTTAGGTGGCTCAGCTGATTGAGCACTGGACCTGGATTCAGGAGGACCTGAGTTCAAATCCAGCCACAGTCACTTGACATTTACTAGCTGTGTGATCCTGGGCAAGTCACTTAGTCCCAATTGCCTCACCAAAAAAGAAAATAGCATTTGGAAGAAAAGGAAACACAGTTCTGAAGAGGAATAAGCTGTCTAAAGAACATGATGTGGATGCACAGGAAACCCATTAAACAGCTTGACCTTAAGAGACATATATAGAAGATGTAAATAAAGGAAAGTCAAAGCATGGCATGGTATGGTCCAGTAGGCATACGATGGGAGCACGACAGCTCAGAATGAGTTAAAGCTGACTAGGAAAGCCAAGGGCATCACAAAGGGCTTTGGTTTTTTGAAAGCTATTCTGGGGAAAAGAGGAAGGTCAAAGAAAGGACAGAGCTGCTGATCAGGATGGATGCGATATAACAAGACAACACAGAGAAGGCAAACTCGCTTAATTTTTATTCTGCTTCTGTTTTCCCTTTCAAGGAAAGTGCTGCATGGTTTGGAAAGGGCAGGCCCAAAGTGGCTAATAGGGAGCTGGAAAGCTAACATAAATAGGAAGAAATTAAGAGCTGCTAGCTGCCGGAGTCCAGTTTCAGTCGCTGGGTTCCAATGAACTGCTCTCCAAGGTACTAAAAGAAGTGCAAGGTAGGATTGCTGGGCCCCTGTCAGTGATCTTGGCAAGGTCATGCAGAATAGGAGAGGTTCAGCAAACTGGAGAAGGATAAATGTCCCAATTAAAAAAAGGCAAGAGAATGAAGCCTGCAAATTCTAGGCTAGTCTGGACTTGGGCTGCCTGCAAAATCCTTAAGTGGATTATTAAAGAAATCATTAGGCAGTTGGTGGCACAGTGGTTAGAGCCCTGGGCCTGGAGTCAGGAAAACTGAAGCTCAAATTCAGCTTCAGACACTTACTAGCTGTGTGACTCTGGGAAAGTCACATAACCTCTGTTTACCTTAGTTGCCTCAACTATAAAATGTGGATAATAGCACCTACCTTGCAGGGTTGTTGTGAAGTCCAAATGAGATCATATTTGTAAAGTATATAACACAGTGCCTGGCACATAGTAGGCACTGGCTAAATTCTTATGTATTTCCCCATTTCCTCCCATCATTACCAGAGTTTCAGAAAAGGAAACATTAATAACGAAGGAACATCGTCATTGTGTTAAAAACACATGCCCGGGGGGCGGAGCCAAGATGGCGGAGTAGAAACAGCTCGTCCAAGCCTCTCTGCCCCCAGATTCCCCACAAACTATGTAAAAAAGGACTCTGAAAAACTTCTGGAGCCCCAGCACCCACAGAACGACACAGAGAAGCTAACCTCCCGCTGAGGACAGCCCAGCACCCTGCAGGAAGGACCAGCGCAGTGGTCTGGGAGCCGGCAGCGTGCAGAGCGCAGAGCGCAGGAGCCGAGCCGAGCCCAGGTCCACGTGAGCAGAGGTTTTAGCCCCAGGGCGGCAGGGCCAGCAGCCGGCTGGAGGAACCCCAGAACACCAGGAACTGTGGAGATTCCAGAATTATCAACATAGACTTGCCTAGGACAAAGTAAGAGGTTAGTGCCATATGGACTTTGGGACCTGTATTTGGGGAATGCGTCAGCTCCCTCCCCTGGGGGCTAGAAGCTGCTGAGGAGACACGCCATTTTGTAGTTTTCAGAGGCATTTCCAGCTCCCAGCCTACAAATCGTGGGGAGATCCAGCGATCAGTCTTGGGGGGTAATCGCTCTTGCTTTAACCTCCCTGGATCTGGATTGTGATCTAGGGTGGAAGTTGTGGGTGGGCTTACAGCTTGCCAGAAACGGAAGTTGCCCCCCACACGTTCGGGACGAAAATTCCTCTATCTGGCCTTAAAGCCATAGTGTGGCAACAAGCCCAAAAGTCAAGCAATTAAGTGGCAACATGCCAAGGCAAAGGAAACAGAAAAATGCAACCCTAGCCTCCTATTTTGGGGGCATAGAGCTGGAAAAGGACTGTGAGGTCAGAAGTCCTGCTCCAAAAGCCCCAGGGGAAAACATGAGTGGGTTGCAGGCCATAGAGGACCTTGAGAAGGACTTTAAAAATCAAATAAGAGAAGTGGAGGAAAAATTAGAAAGAGAAATGAGAAGGATGCAGGAAAAGTATGAAATGAGGGTCAGCAGCCTGACTGAGGAAAACAACACCTTAAAAAATAGACTAACTCAAATGGCAAAGGAGGCCCAAAAGGGCATTGAAGAGAAGAATGCCTTAAAAAGTCGAATTTGCCAGATGGAAAAAGAATCTCAAAAGTTCACTGAGGAGATTCATCCCTTCAGAGTTAGACTGGAGCAAATGGAAGCTAATGACTTTATGAGAAATCAAGATGCTGTTAAGCAAATCCAAACAAATGAAATATTAGAAGGCAATGTGAAATATCTCATGGGAAAAACCACTGACCTGGAAAATAGATCCAGAAGAGACAATTTAAAAATTATTGGACTACCTGAAAGCCATGATCAAAGAAAGAACCTAGAAATCACCCTCCAAGAAATTCTCAAGGAAAACTGCCCTGATGTTTTAGATCCAGAGGGCAAAATAGAGGTTGAAAGAATCCACCTATCACCTCCTGAAAAAGATCCCAAAAAGAAAACTCCCAGAAATATTATAGCCAAGTTCCAGAATCCCCAGATCAAGGAGAAAATACTCCAAGCAGCCAGGAAGAAACAATTTCAATATTGTGGAAACACAATCAGAATAGCCCAGGACCTGGCAGCTTCTACACTGAGGGATCAAAGGGCATGGAATATGATATTCCAGAGGGCAAAAGAACTGGGAATGAACCCAAGGGTCACCTACCCAGCAAAACATATTTTGTTTCAGGGGAAAATATGGTCATTCAGTGGAATAGAGGACTTTCAAGCATTCTTGAGGAAAAAACCAGAATTGAATAGAAAATTTGACATCCAGACACAAGAAGCAAGAGATGCCTGAGAAGATAATCAGGGAAAAGAAATCCAAAGGAACTTATCAAAGTTGAACTATTTACATTCCTATATGGAAAAGCAATAACTGTGACTGATGATATCTTTCTCACTATGAAAATAATGGAAGAAGGGGGTGTGGTCATATGAATACATATGTGAATGTGTGTGTATATGGTTACAGTTATATATGGATAGAGGGCATAAGTTGAATTTGTTGGGAAGGGAGAATACTCAAGGGATGAAATTATGAGGTGAGAGAGGAAAGTGGCAAGAGGAGATGGGGAGAGACATGGTAGGGTAAACTGTCTCATGTAGGGGAAGTGGTTGCAAAGGAGGGGGAGAATAAGGAAGGCTAAAAAGGCAAAACCACATTCACATTGAATTTGGTTCAGGGAGAAAATGACATACATACTAAATGGGATATCTCAACCTGCAGCAGGATAGGGGAAGGGGGATGAGAGGAGGGATGATGGATGGGAGGGCATCCTTGGGGTGAGGGGAGGTTGGAAGTACCCACTATAGAAGAGGGACAGGATCATGTAGGGAATGGACCAGGTGGGGGTGGGATGAGTGGGAGGGAATTTTAAGCAGCCTTGTACAATATATCTACTATGATAATGTTTTGCATAACTAGACATGTACAACATATACTGAATTACTTATCTCCCAAGAAGGAATGGGTGACAAGGGAGGAAGGAAATGGATCTGAAATTCGAGGTCGTAACATTAAATGTTTCAAATATATATATAAATACTATTATTAATACTCTCTTGCCTATAATTGGGAGATAAGATGTGCAGGCATTGGGACACAAAGATTCATCTTCCTCTAATGGAAAAGTCGATGGGGGTATGGGAGAAGGTATGGGAGAGAGCAGATTGGAGGAAGCGATATCTTGTGGGACTGCTATTCTGGGAGGTTGGGTAGGGGAATAATGAGGGGAAAATGATTGTAACTCAAAATCTGGCGGAAATGAATGATGTAAAACAGAAGTTAATAAAGTATTTGTTTAAAAAAAAAAAACACATGCCCAAGGATAAGTGACCCAGGGAGATGAGGAGTTTCCAAAAGAACTGTAAAGCATTATCATCTACCTTTGATCCCCTCCCCTCGAGTCTTCTCCATCAGATTGCTCCTACTTTCCTCCCTGCTCTCTCTCTCTCATCTTCAATCTCTCCCTATCTCCCTATCTACTGGTTCCATCCCTGATGCCTATAAACATGCTCAAGTCCTCCCCCACCAGATCCTACCATGTCCACCAGCTCTCAGCCTCTAGCTGTTCTTCCTTTCATGGTGATATTCCTTGAGAAGGCCCTCTACACTTGCTGTCTCCATTTCCTTTCCTTTCTCTCTGCTAAATCCTCTGCAGCCTGGCTTCTGACCTCATCATTCCTCTGAAACTCTGCTCTCCAAAGGTCCAATGATTTGTTACCAAATTGATTGTCATTGTTGACCTCTCTACAGCCTTTGACACTACTGACCACCATCTCCTCTTGGATCTCCTCTCCTAGTTTTCCTTTGCTGGGTTGATCCGAATCATATGAAAATATGCTCCAAATCACTGATAATAACATATGCAGACGAACTCTGAGGCTTCACTTCACACCCTAAAAATTGGCAAAGATAGCAAAAAAAAAATAGAAATGGGGTGGCTAGGTGGAGCAGTGAATAGAGCACCGGTCCTGGAGTCAGGAGGCCCTGAGTTCAAATCCGGCCTCAGACACTTAACACTTACTAGCTTTGTAACTTTGGGCAAGTCACTTAACCCCAGTTGCCCTCCAAAAAGAAAAAAAAGAAATAGTCAACATTAGTGGGCTTGTGCAAAAACAATCTTGAATAAATGGTTGTGTGAGAAGTGGTCCGACTCTTCTGGAAAACACTTTGGAATTATGGGAAAACTGGCATGCCCTTTGAAGCAAATGCCACTCTACTGGTTCCTCTGACTGGAACTCTAGAGAGTTGGAAGAGCTGAGCTCTGCCTAGTGATCTTTTGCCATGTCTTGTCACATGCCAGGCCCCTCCAATGCTTCCCACCTCTACACCAGGCTGCCTGCATTCTGGCTATCATGTTCAGATATCTCCCTGGCCAGACCCCTGGGCTCTGCTACTGGGGGATTGGCTTCTGACAGGTGAACTTTGAACTCGCCTCATTCTGAAGCAGGTCTCCCCATGATTTCCTGGTCATCTCTATTCCAGGTCAGGCCAGGACTGCACACCACCCCCTTCCAATACCCCTTTATGCATTGTCTTCCCTCCAATTAAACTGTCAGCTCTTTTAGGGAAAGGACAATAGTTCCAGCACTCAGTGCAGAGTAGGTTCTGAATTCATACTTTAGAAATGTATCTAGCTTTCTTTCTCTAACCCTTTTCTAGGCAGGGGAAGGGGGTAGTGGGATGAGAAAAGGAGAAACAGGGCCCCAGGACCCCTCAGGGGGTTAGCATCACCTTGTCCAGTTGGAGTCTGTGCCCAGTTCTGCTTCCATTCCACTCCCCTACTGCCAGCAGCTGGACCACCCTGTCTAGCCAGTCCTTATCCTCAGGGTACAAGTCTGCCTTGCCAACTTCCTTTAGCTATATTGCTATATATACCAGAAGCTACCCCTGGAGACCTGCTGTGGAGACAGGGTCATTTTAATTACATGCAATTCTTATCTTCTGGGCTGACTTCCAAACCTAACCCTCAGCAAGATAGAACTCAACTGTACCTGCAACGGTTCAGGGGTATAAATGACAAGCTCAATGAAAGGGACCGGAATTCAGAGTAACTGAAATCAACAATGGTCCTAGAGAACCAGGAATGGAACAGAGAGGTGGGGGCCCACAAAGACATAATGCAACATACACCACCAGACAAGCTCATTAAATCAGCTGGGTTTTTGCTCGACTATTTCTCCTTTGTTACAAAGGAAGGTTCATTTCCAGGGCCCTTGTGGGAAGGGTGATCATGGCATAAAACAAAGGACCTCAAGAAAACTGGTTTTCAAAAGGACAAGTTATGCTAGCCTAACACCATGTCCTTTTTAACAGGGTTATGTTGGACCAGGAGAGCAGGCCTTGGAGATGGTTTATGTTGGTCTTGGAAAAACATTTAACCAAGGCTCTCAGTTTAATCTTAGCCATTTGAAATAGCTTGAATAGTTGAAGTCAAAGTGTGGTCATTAGTGGTTCAACATCACCTTAGAATGGCCCAGCTATCTGTGCTTGGCCCTGTGTGAGGTGAACTGATCCAGCCATCATGTCTGATGGCTGCCCGGGCCTCTGGCATGTTTATCAAGCCCTTGGCTGAAGGCACAGAGACAATGCTAGAGAATTTGCAGGTGATGCCCCAAAGCTGGGCCTTGAGAGAGCTAACATACTGCCTAACCACCTCCAGATCCCGACCCATTTCAACAAGCTGGAACATCGGGTTAAATCTAATAAGCTGAAACTGAAGAGGGCTGAAGTATCAACGTCCTAAGTCCAAATAGGGGAATTGGAGCTAGTTAGCAGTCTGTCTAAAAGGGATCTGGGGGACGGGCTGTGCTGGCAGCCCAGAGAAGCCAGCAGGGCCAGCAGTCTGGCAGCCCTAAAAGCGAAGGGGACTTTGGGTCATGTGACAGAGGAGGCTGATGGTGCAGCAGACTGTGGAGGGACTAAGTGCCTTCCCCAATGGCACACAGCTGGCAAAGGTCACCTTGGAACCTAGCTCTTGCTGACCCTAAGTCAAGTACTCTATCTACTATGCTGCAGGAATTCTTACCAGGAGAGGCCTTAATTTGGATCATCCCACATAGGGGCCAGTTGAAGAGACTGGGGGTGTTCCTCCTGGAGAGAAGACTTGGGCAGAGGTGGCAGAGATCAGGGAGAGGAATCGCAACTCAGTTCAGGTACTTAGAGGATTGTTGATTCTGCTTAGCCCAGGGGGGAAGAATTAAGATGGGGAGTGAGTGGGGAGAGAAACAGACTGAGGCCATCCCATTGTCCCCAACAATGGGACGGAACTATCGTGAGGTTGAGGGGGAACCTCCAGAGATTCTGGCATCTCAATCACCTAAAATTTTCAAGTAAAGGTTGAATGCCCCCTAATTGAGGATCCCCACTGGGGATAAGTTGGACTGTGTGGTCCAGCTCTGGCATCCTGGGGCTGCACCAGCCCTACGGATTCAACTCCCAGGCCTGCCCCTTCTCTCCCTACCTAGAGAGAAGATTGTGTATTCCACAGACAAGTGAAAGCTGTCATTATTAAACTTGCTATTAGCTGGCCTTTCCAGGCCTCTGTTTGACTCAATACACATTAGTAATGAAGGCACCTCAACAGGACTGGCTCTTATTTGCCCAGGCTAGGCAATGAGTCCTATAGCGTGTATTTACGGGGAGGATTGGCTCAGCCTTGTATTTTTCTTTCTACCGAGCTATCTGCCGGGGAGCTGTTGTCAGCCAGCAGGCCCCAAGAAGAGCAGCTCTGTTAATCATAGAACTGGGAGGGCCTTTAGAGCTCTAGTTCAGTGGGGGTGAGGGGAGGAAAACTCTGGGGGGCCCAGAGAAAGAAGCAGGGACTTGCTCAGGGCCACAAGATGGGTTAGAACCCAGGCCTCCTGTAAAAATCTCAGGTTTCTGGAAACGGGGTGAAAGGCAGCCTGTTTCAGCTATGAGGAGGAAGCTTCTCTGCCGTTGAAAGGCTGGGGAGTCAGGGGAAAAGCATGGAAGGGGATGCTGCTATCTTCACTTGACGGTTCAGTCCCCGGGGCTGCCCAGTTGTACGCACCCTTTCCTGGCCTCAAGGCTCCTTCTGTCACCCCAGCCTGCTTTGAACCTCACTAGATTGGCCGAAGAGGTAGATGGCCTACCGCCTCAGAGGAAGCAAATGACAAGGCTCTCTCCCAACAGTCCCCATGTGCAGCCCAGGCTGCTGCCTTTGTTCCCCAAACAGACTGCAGGGAGGAGCCACCTGCCTCAGTATAATGGATTTTCATACTTTCACAGAGTCTAAATGTTCTGTGCTCCAGGGCATTGATGGCATGCTGGGGCACGGGGGAGAAAGAGTTAAGCTGTTGAGGAAAAAACTGTTACCATGAGTCCAAAAGCTAAGGGGAAGTTCCCAAAGAAGAGGGGGCCAGAAATGCGAAAGAGGAAAACATCCTTCTGCCAAAGTTGCTATTCGCTCCTTGTGGTCACCCCAGCTTTGCTCAATGCCAGAAGCCTTCGGAAATCGTTTCATTGACATCTTAGGACTGGTCTGGGGATTTCATTAGGCCATTAGGAGTTTAATGTTTAAATTGATGAGCAAAACCTTGGCTGGGCTCTTCTCCAGAACTAGTCCTCTCTGCCCCCCGTGGGAAGGATGATAAAGGAGCAACACATTCCTTCCCAGGATGCTTCGCTGCAGGGGCCTTAGGCGACACCTGGCCAGTGCTAACCCCTTAGTTGTCCTGGATTGTGAGCCTCAGTGCCGACCATTCAGACCTGCCTTGGCCGTGGTTTGCTACACTTGTCTAGGGCGGGCAGAGGGACTAGAACTCATTCGGCTGAAGCAGATGTCAGAGAGAAAAAGCCAGTCAGAGCAATCCTTCTTAGGGACTAGGTCTTTCCTCAGGGACACGCTTTTCCTTCAATTTTCTCTCCCAGCCTTCCTTCCTTGTCTCCAGTCACAAGCAGATGGAGGCCTCTCTGACCAATGTGACTTGGGGCAGAGGCAGGACAAAAGCACCAGACTCCATTGAGGAGGTCTGGGTTCCACTTATCAAAAGATGAAGGGAGTGTGCACTCACAACAGATCTGGCTCAAGCCATGGGCCTTCAGTCATAGCAAGACCCTGAGCTTGAGAGGAGACCAGATGGACAGCTTTGGGAGATGGCATGTGAATGCAGCTGGGGAGCAAAGCGGGGTCTAGACACGAGCAGGAAGAGGACATGGGCCCACTGCTTGGGATGCTGCCATTGCTCAAGGCTGAGTTAGGCAGGGAAATGACAGAAGAGTGAGTGCCTCCCTCCAGTCTGCAGCTCACTGGGGTCAGGAGGAATGTGGACCCCAAAGACCTCTCAGAACTAGAAGGGGCCTTGCGAGGCCACCTGTTCTTGTCTTCTTTGGGGTACTCTTCTGCTGCCTGATTCCAAATCCAAGTCCCATCCTATCAGTTGCTAAATCTTGTTGATTCTACCAGTGCAATGCCTTTACCCTATCTCCTCTCTACTCACCTCGGACCACTACTCCGGGAAAGACTCTAGTCCCTCTGACTTGTACTACTGCCATTTCAAGCCATACCCCACAGAGCCATCACAATGATTATTGCTAAGTGTAGGTCTGACCATGTCACTCTGATACTCAGTAAACTCCAGCGTTTTTCTATAACTTCTAGGATCAAATAGAAATTCCTCTGGTTGACGTTTAAAGTTCTCCACAATCTGGACCTGCCCTATTATGAATTATTTGCTCTCACACACACTTAAGGTCCAAGAAAATTTACCTTCTTGCTGGTTCTTACACAAGACACATCATCTTCCATTTCCATACCTTTTTCCTGGCTGGCTACCCCTCTGCCTATGACCTATTACCGCATGGAATCTCGGATTTCCTTTATCATGACTCAGGGGCCACCTTTCCTAGTCCTTCCAGCTGCTTCCTGGCCCCCAAGGTACCTCCAAGGTGCTTTTATGTGTTTCTAGACATATATTCAAATAAGGAAATGACACATGGATTCCCTCAGAACTCCATCGTCATTAAGGGTCATAGAGGGAGTGGAATTAGACAGAGGACCTGAGGCTGGTTTTGTTATAATAATAGCCAATGTTTGTATAGAGCTTACCATGTGTAGGGCACTGGGCTAAGCACTTTCCAAATATTACCTCATTTGACCATGCAAGGTAGGTGCAATTATTGTCCCTATCTTAGAGATGAGGAAACTGAGGCAAACAGATGTTAAGTGACTTGCCCAGGGTTATACAACCAGTAGGTATCTAAGGTCCTATTTGAACTTAGGTCTTTCTCATTCCAGGCCTGGTACTCTATCCACTGCGCCACCTTTTAGAAGAATGTGAAGGACAGGGAAGAAGACTACGATAGTGGGGGAGGAGGAAGGAGAAAAGGCAAGATGAAGATAATTGTTTCACATAATGAGGGGTGCAAGTAGTAATCTGTGTAAACAAGGAGGAAGAGGAAGGAGAAGGTGACATTTAATCCTCTCTCATCTAAACTGGTCAAAGGAGGGAAAACACACACATAGGGGGTACAGAAATATATTTAACTAAACAAGAGAGAAAAGGGAGAAGGAAAAGGGGGAATAAGAGAGAGGGCAGATTAATGGAGAGATTGGTTTTAAGAAAAACAAATTCTAACTAAGGAGGGTAGATTTCACAGAGGGGCTTAAAAGAAAAGAGGGAAAGAAGGCTAAAATTCTGTTATTGAACTCAGAGTGAGAGAAAAAGAAGAGGCAGGGGAATAGAAAGCAGATTACACTAAAGCTAGAATACCGGTGCTAAGTTCACTCCTCTCTGCCACTCTCTGTTTTATAAAGAGGGAGTGGGAAACAAAGAGAAGGAAAAGTATAAGAGAATAGGATGGAAGAAAAGATACAATTAATTATAATTGGGAATGGGATAAATTCTTCCATAAAGAGAAAAAAATAGCAAAATGTACTAGAAAGCAGAACTGAACAATAACTTGTTTACATGAAACATAAACAGGGATAGTAATCATGAGTTTGGACAAAGCAACAACAAAAATACTTAGTTAAATCAACTTAATTTAAAGAGATAAAAGGAAAACTACATTTTACTGAAAGGTACATAGACAATGAATTAATATCAATGCTTTGGTCCAAATGGTGTAGCATCTAAATACTCATGCTTAAGGGGCAGCTAGGTGGCGCAGTGAATAGAGCACCAGCCCTGGAGTCAGAAGATCCTGAGTTCAAATCAGACCTCAGACACTTAACACAAAAACTAGCCATGTGACCGTGGGCAAGTCACTTAACCCTAACTGCCTTCAAAAATAAGCAATAAATAAATAAATACTCATGGCTAAATTAGTTAATTTACAGGGAGAAATAGATAGTAATACTATAATAATGGGGGGGGGGCTCAATTTACCCCTTTCAAACCTGGATAAATCTAACCAAAAAATAAAAATAAAGAAGTGGAGGATATAAATAGAATTTTAGAAAAGTCAAATATGATAGATCCCTGGAGATTACTGAATGGAAACAGAAAGGAGTACAGCTAGATCCTGATTAGTATGAATAATGAATCTCCTGAAGTGGTCACATTATTTGAATCTGCACTGCATATTTCCATTGGGTTAGAATCAATTACCATATTTTACACAGTTATTTATTTGAAAGTTTTGAATTCAAATAATGCAACCTATTTAAGAGATTTGTTATTGGGACCTAGCTACACACATATTTCTCAGCTGTTCATGGCATCTTTGTAACAACTGACCATGAAATGAGGGAAAGAAAACCTCACAAGAATGCAGAAAAGCAGAAATATTAAACACTTTTTTTTGGTACGACAATGCATCAGAAATTATATTCACTAAAGGGCCATTGAAGAAACAATTAAAATTAATTGGAGACTAACTTAATCCTAAAACATGAGTTAGTTAAAAAACAAATAATAGAAACAATCAATAAATTCATTAAAGATGATGACAACAATAAAACAACATACCAAAATTTTTGAGGTGGAACCAAAGCAATCCTTATAACATTATATAAAAATATAAAATTTTTATCTCTGAACACTTTCAGCAACAAAAGAAAAAAAGCAGTTTAGTGGATTGGGCATGTAACTAAAAAAAATACCTAAAAACTCCCCAAATTATACTACTACACACATCAAAAGAGAAATCCTTAGAATCAACAAAATATTAACAAAATTGAAAGCAAAATCACCACTGAATTAATAAAACTAGGAGCTTCTTAAAAATACAATAAAATAAAACACTAACTATATTTAAAAAAAATAAAGAAAATCGAACTACTAGTATCCAGAATGAAAAAAGGTTAACTCACAGCCAATCAAGAAATAAAAGAAATCATTTATTACTATTTCACCCAGTTATATGCCAATAAAACTGACAGTTTAAATGAAATGGATTAATATTTATCAAAATATAAAATGATTAAGACAATGAGAAATAACCCAATCTTAGAAAATGAAGTTAAACAAGCCACAAATGAATTGCTAAAGGAAAAAAATACCAGAACCAGATGGATTTACAAGCGAAATTTATCAAATGTTTAAAGAACAATTAATTCTAATATTACATAAACTGTTTGAATAAAAATAAGAGAAAAGGTATTCTACCAAATTCCTTCTATGACACAAATCTGGTCACCTAATCAAAAAGAGTCAAAACAGAGAAACAAACCCATAGACCAATGCCTCTAATGAATATGAATGTAGCAAGGACACTATAGCAATATATCAGAAAGATTATATGCTATGATCAGATTGGATTTATGCCAGGAATGTATAACTGATTCAATATTAGGAAAGCTATAAACATTATTGACAATATTTATAACAAAGCCCAATAAAAATCACATGTTTATTTCAATAGATGCAGAAAAAGCTGTTAAAACACTAGAATGTATAAGAAAAAAATGGAACTTTTCTTTATATAAGAAGTATTATCTATCTCAAACCAAGAACCAGCAAAAAAACATTATTTATTTATTTATTTATTTATTTATTTATTTATTTATTTATTTGGAGGGCAATTGGGGTTAAGTAACTTGCCCAAGGTCACACGACTCCAGGGCCGGCGCTCTACTCACTTCACCACCTAGCCTCCCAAACCAGCATTATTTATAATGGGGATAACCTAGGGGTCATTCCAATGAGATTGAGATAAAGCAAGGATATCCATTATCACTATTACTACTCAATATAATGTTAGAAATGCTACTTACAGCAACATAATGAGAAAATTAAATTAAAGGAATAAACACAGGCAAAGAAGAAACAAAATTATTGCTTCCTGCAAATGTTTTACTTAGAGAACCCTAGAAAGAACTAAAAAACTAACAACTTCAGCCAATTTGCACAGTATAAAATAAACCCATGTAAATCATTAGCATATTAGCATAAACAAAATCCAACAAGAGGAGACAGAAAGAGAAATTTAGCTTCAAACAACTAGTTGGTAATACACACCTGCTAATATAGCAATTATATGAATGCATTCTTTATGCAAATAAAGACAGATCTAAATTGTTCATGGTCAGGTCAAGCCAATATGATGAAAATGACAATATTATCTAAACTAATTTACTTATTCAATACCATGCTAACCAAATTACCAAAGAATTACTTTGTAGGGCTATAAAAAATAGTAACAAAATTCATCTGGAGGAACAAAAAGTCAAGGATCTAAAGGGAATGAATAAAAAAAATGGGAAGGAAGGAAGTCTAGCAGTATCAGATTGTAATCTATGCTACAAAGTGACAATCATCAAAACAATTTGGTATTGGTCTAGGAATGAAAGAATTTGATCAGTAGAACAGATTAGGTACACAATATACAGAAGCAAATGAGCACAAAGATCCCAGATATTGGGGCAAGAACTGACTATTCGGGACAAACTGTAGGGAAAATTGGAAATGAGTCTGGCAGGAACTAGATATAGACCAATATATCAAGAGAAGCTTTAGATGCCTTCATTACTTAGATATGTATGACCTTGGAAAAGTCATTTGCCCTCTTTGGGCCTCAGTTTTCTCCTTTGTAAACTACTAGAGTTGGACTAGTTGATCTTGAAAATCCTCTTTGGCTCTAAATTCAGGAGTAAACCTAAGCTCTTATGTGAATGTAAGGGGAAGGAGCTGGGGGTGGGGGTGGGAGGACGACATTTCCTAATCCCTGATCTCTATTACTCCCCTCCAAGTAGTTTACACTTTAGCCAAACATGACCTTGTTTTCCTGTTTACATTTCTTGGCACAAGCTCTCCTTCCCCAGGCCCTTCTTCTCCTATGGAATCCCTCCTCATCCTTCAGCTCCAGGGCCTCTTCTTCCAGGTAGCTAGTCTTGAGGTTTCCCCCCTCTCCACCACGCGCACACACACACACACACACACACACACACACCACAATACACACCATACATACACCTCCTGCACACACCACACCATACACACCACACACATACACACCATACATACACTTCCCCATCACACACACACAGACACACACACACACCACACATACCATACATATACCCTCCCCCCACACACAACACACATACACACACTACATATACACACCATACATACACCCACCACCACACACACAGACACACACACACCACACATACACACCATACATATGCCCACCCACACACACCACACATCACACATACACACCATACATACACCCCCCCACCACACTCCACACACACACACACACACACACACACACACACACATCATACATATACCTTCCCCCACACACACACTGCTTGCAAATTAGCTCCTTCTGATTTTTTCCTGTGCCCTTTTAATATACTTGGCATGCAGTATTTTTGGTATTCCAGCTCTCTGTGTTTTAGGTCTTATCCCTCTAACTATACCATAAGTTCTATGAGGGCAGGGGCAATGTCTTATCTGAACTTTGTCTCTTCCCCAATGCCTAGGGCACTATTGAGGCTCAAAAAATATTTGTTGATTAGATTAATAAACAGAGTTTGAACTCATTTATTAGACCCTGAAGACATGGGTCAGGAACAGGCAGTTTGATCGCATGAATCCAGGGAAATCGATGGAGGGGATGAGGAGGGAGAGGGGAAGCAGAGCGTCACAAGCCCCTATATGATTTCCCTACACTTCTGTCTAGAAGTGACCTTTTCAGAAATGGCCTGTTCAGTAGATTTCCTGCAAGTTTCCAAGGCCTCTGGCTTGAAGAGTCAGTCCTGGCTTTCTTTCCTTTTCCCTCTGGTAGATGGGAATATTATTCATATTGTTGTATTTCCGATCACTCTCTACCGTAACCCTATGAAATCATGGCCAATGGCAAGCTGATAAAAGAAGATTTCACTTAGAAACTTCCGGGTCTGCGCTCCTTAGGCCTGGCCTAAGGCCTCTCTCACTTTCCTTTTAGATGATGTCCTTCCCCATTAGAATATAAGCTCCTTGAGGGCAAGGACTGTCTTTCTGTTTGTATCTGTATTCCCAGTACTTAGCATAGTGGCTGGGAAAGATCAGGACTCACTTCAGTTATATCCCCCTGTTCCCAGCTTCCTTTCCAGGAAGGAAGAGAAAGGCTTGAGGCAGTTCAAGTGGAGGTGGCCCAGTGGATAAAGCAGTGGGCTTGTGATCAGCAAGATCTGAATCTGGACACTTACTAGCTGTGTGAACCTGGGAAAAGGCCATCGGAGACAGACTGATGATTTTTCCCCCTTGGTGACCTGGAACTCCTGGTGCCCTGTCCAAGGTAGAATCTGCCCCAAATGAATGGAACTGGGGCATTTATAATCAGAAACCAGTGGTATTTCCTTCTCCAAGCTACATATGGCCTTCTCCGTATATCCCAGGAGTGCTGGCGTGTGTGTGTGTGTGTGTGTGTGTGTGTGTGTGTGTGTGTGTGTAGCCAAACTGGGAATCTTGCAATGAATGCAGTCCCTCCCTCCTCTATGCCTTTAGTGGGTCTCCTGCTAAGAATCTGCCTTAAATGAATAAGGAGACATTCCATTGGGTGGATCCAGATCCTGATTCCTTCAGGGGTGAAAACTTGGGGCAGCACACCAGGCCTCTCCATCTTCTAGGCTACTGGAGAAGAGATGCAAGTGGGGAAGGCCCCATGCTATGGCAAGAAATCAACTTGGGCTCTCCTTGTGCCTCTGTTCTGACCTGACAAACAGCAAGGCAAAGAGAGGGGAGGTGAGGAGAGGGGAGGGGATGGGAGGGGAAGAGGGGGGAGGGGAGGAGAGGGGAGGGGACAGGAGGGAAGGGGAGGGGAGGGGAGGGGAGGTTGGGAGGGGAAAGAAGGGCCACTTGGCTGACATGTGAAGGCTCAATCTAAACCCCCAGCACAGACAGTCACTGCATCACCAGTGTGACAGCTGAGCAAGCTGCTTTGTGTGGAGGGAGAAAAAGCCCAAATGGACCCTCAGGGAGGAGACCTGCCTGGCCATGATCTCAGGTGACTCTGTCACCTGCTGCTTTAAAGGTCCAGCTGCATAATCTGTTCCTTATCTCGGGAGTCAGGCCTGGGCCTGATTTAGCATCCTGTCAAGCTGGCTTAGGGTTATTTATTGAAAATGTTTTCTTCTCATAGTTCATGTTTGCAGAGGCCCAGGCCTGGAGGAGAATGTTTTTCTCCTGCCAGATAATCACCCCACATACTGAAGTTACCTTTTCCCCACTCTAGACTGCAGGCAGTTGCCAGCTCTTCTGGGGCTGTTTATCTCATTTGTGGCTCTGCCAGGCCCCTGGTGCCTTAGCTTGCTCTGTGCTCTGTGCTTACCAGCCCCTCTCCCAGGCAATTAGGCCCACTGGTTATTACATGCACTGGGCAAGCTTCTTAAGCAAGATGGAAGCTGTTGATTGCACTGGGCTTGTGTGGGGGGGAGATTATCTGGGTGTCTCAATTATCCCAACAACTCCTCTCCTGCCCCCCTCACCTCCAGGGCCACATAAAATGGAGGATTGATTGGGCAGGGGCTGCTGCACAATCTGTTGGCTTGCACCGCATGTATTTGAACGTCCTGAGTGAATAGCACTAACCCACATGCCTCCTGGTCTCATCAAGCTGACCCCAGTCTTTTGTATCTTGTCTCTGCCTTTCAGGCCGGGCTCTAATGGAGGGCCCCATTCTTCTGACAGGTTACTGGACTCCTGTCTCTCCTTGCCTTCTGTCTCTGTGAGGGAATCTTATCTTGGGCAGAGTCAATTATGGATAGGTCAGTACAAAGAGTCAAGTGCCAGGTAAGAGCGGCCCTGGTTCTAGACCGAGCTCTGCTGCCTGCTGCCTGTGTGACATTGGCCACCACACCTCCCTTCTCTGGGTTTCTTTCCTCCTCTTTGCAAAATGGAAAGTGCCAGACTCAATAGGTTCCAAGTTCTTGCCTAGCTCCAGTCTAAGCTTCCTCTGTGAACCCACCTCCAGATCAGGGATTCTTAACCTCAGCCAGCCACTTCCAAACTGATAACTGCATGGGACTATAACTAGTTTCCTTTAGGATATTCTGTATTTTACTTTGTGCAACTAAAAACATTATTCCAAGGAGGAAGGGATCCCTGTGCTTCACCAGACTGCCCAAGCCATCCAGGACACAGAAATGCCTAAGAATCCCTGGTTTCCAGCCCACCTTGGGGTGTGAGAGCTACTAAGCAACAGAAGCCTTTAGACACACCCATCCAAAGACTCCCCCTACTGTATGCATGATACTCTACTAGGTGGACTGTGTGTGTGTGTGTGAATGTGTGTGTAGTTTATATAAGTATAAGAAGGCAAACCATGGTCCCAGTGGGCCTAGTTCCATTGCTTGCATGTGTGGCTCTACAGACAATGAGGCCTGTATCTGCAGCCTGGTGAAGACGCTGAAGCCCATGTGACGGGGTAGGCGTTGGCAAGGACCTTGACATTCTGAACCAACGTCAGCTGGCCATGCCACCCAACCTGAATGCAGATAGCCTGTCTGAAGGGCAACATAAGTAGTCTTGGGCAGGTCAGTTAAGTGCAGGCTAGGCAAAGACTGAATTGGCCTGGTGCCAGATGCCAGCTATTCCTGCCTACCCCAAAATGCAATTTCTGGTGCTGGCTTTGTCCCATGCCCCTTGATCTCACAGAATGAACCCAATTTTCACAGAGCTGAGGAGAGCCCAGAGAAAGATCTCTGCCATTCCAGACTGTTCCAGAATTAGAACCACTGGAGGAAAATGAGGCAGGGCCAGGCCTTCCAATCCAGCTCCAATTCAAGGCAAGAGAGAAAAGGATGTCAAAAGAAAGGGAATGTACTGGAAGCAACATTTTACTGGGCAAGATTCATGGCTACGAACTTCAGTGGCACACATTTAGGCCTTCTTAGTGTGCAGCATTTCTAGAGCTCCTTTCCAATTCTGTGGAGCCCTCTACTAAACCCATCCCAGAGGACTGGGGAAAACTGCTTAGAAACAGGAGTCGATGACTTAAGAATCTCTCCTGGTTTCCTTTCCTCTTTGTCTTCCCTGACTTTGAAGGTGCCCATTGACCCTCTGCTGTCCAAAGCCATCCTAGGCCTCTCAACACCCTTATCTGGATCTACCAAGAACAGAGTTGTTGACTTGTAGCCTCTGGGGCTCCTGTAGGCAGAAGCCTGAGCACAGAGGCTGGGGATGCCTAGGTTTTCCCATCTCCTTGTCTCTAGCCCATTCCTCTTGTCCCTGCTCACCTGGCTTTGTGCTCAGGCTTTTTCTGCACTCCTTGGCCCTTGCCTACTGGCCTGTGAGGATGCACTGCTCTGTCTTGACTTACAGATTCCGGATCTCATCTGCACAGCATCAGCGAGCCATAGAACGTTAGAGCTGCAAGAGGCCCTAGAGGCCATCTGGGAAAACTTCTTCATTTTGCAATTGAGGAAACTGATGTGTGGCATGGGGTGGGGTCTCTAAGAGCCAGGTAACATAGGCTGTATGGTATATGTTATTTGCCATTGTTAGAAGAATTGCTTCACTGGCTCATTTGCTGTCCTACTAACTGTCATGTTGAGGCAGACCTTTGTGTTGGCATGACGGTTTAGATCCAAGGTGGAATCTCATCTGCTCAACAACTTGCTTAACTGAGTGAAGCAAATATTCTTCTTACCATTTTGCATCACTATATGGGAGATCTCAGGCATTTAGCACAGCTCCTGGCACATAGTAGGTGCTTAATAAATGTTTCTTGATTGATCAGCTATTCCCTCTAGAACTGCAGACTATAGCAACCTCAGCCTCCTCCACCAGTGTGGCTTGCCTATATCTCCCCCAACTCTTCCACAGAAGTCCAGGCCACGGTCTGGGGACCTCCTGCCGTGGCTCTCGAGTTATGTGGGCAACTGTGGGGCACACGGGTGCCCATCTTTTATCTCTCCCCCTCGCTGCACGGCCAGACCACCTCCTCTTCTGGGTACATACCTCTGGTGATCTTTAACAGCATGTTAAGGGTCCACTTGGACTGTTCCCTCCCACCCTGTAAAGGGAGGAGGCGGGGCCAGATCATTGGTGAAGCAGCTTAGACCCAGGACACACAGTAAGAGGCAGAGCTAGGACCTGCACTCAGATCTTCAGACTCCAGATTTCACTTGCTTTCTCCTGTACCCTCTTGCCTCTCAGATCCCAGCTGCTGATAAGGGTGTAAGGGACAGATGACTTGTATGGCTCCTTTCAGATCCTAGTTTATGTAATTTTATGACTGCCTATCTCTCTGTTAGCCTGTGGGTGACCCACAGCTTTAATTCTTCAAAGGCTGTGGCAGTCTACTGACATCTCTAGGAGAATCCTGCTTCTAAAAAGATGGGTCTTTGTTTCAGGAAGAAGATTGGGGCCATGAAAAGCAGTGTATAAGTGCCCCAAAGTGAGCCAATATACTATCTTCCCCCTACTTATCAATCACCAGTCATTTATTAAGTACCTACTATGTCCTAGGCACCATGCTGTGTAGTGGACAAAGGGCTGGACTTGGAATCAAAATGGGCTGTATTCAAATCCTTATGCCAACATTAACTAACTCTACTTAAGCCTTAAGGCTTTTATAAACTGGGGGGGAAGGTGAACTTGCTGTCTTTTGGCTCTAAACCTTCCAGCTCTAAATCAATTCAATGAGATCATATTTGTAAAGCACTTGGCACATAGTAAGAACCATAGAAACGTCTATTACTTCCTCGTCATCCTGGAGTCCTAAGACCAAAATCAAATAGATCTTGTCCTCGAGGAACTTACACTCTTTAGAGTGTAGAGGCAGAGACATTTACATACAAACATATGCAGAATCAGTGTTCTATAAATGCAAGGTCATTGGGGGGATCAAAAAAAGATCCCATAGAGCTGAGACTTAAAGGAAGACAAAGATTCCAAGAGGTGAAGGTAAAAAATACATATAAATATGTCCCAACATGAGACACAGCTATGGGGTAAAGGTAGGGAGGTGGCAAATGCTGCATCAGGTGTGAAGAAGGCTTGACTGGCCTTGAGAGCCTGAGGATAAGCACGAAATGGCAGACTGGGCCCAGCTCAGAAAGGACTTGAACTGCCAAACCCGTCTGTCCAGCAATTGGGAGCCACTGCAGTAGAGGAGGGAAATGACTGGGCCTGTGCTAAGAAAATCTAAAGAAAAGCACTTTGGTGTGAAACAGGAGAGCCAGGGACAGCAATTAGGAGACCACTGCAATAGTTCAAGCAAGACATAAAAAGGGCCTGAAGTCGATGAGCGGCAGTCATGCGGGTGGAAAGTAGGGGCATAGAAGAGGTGCTGTAGGGGGAGAATTGACAAGGGTTGGCAACTGTTTAGAAAAATCACAGGAGGGAAAGGAAGGAGGTTGGAATGTGAGTCACTAAAAGGGTAGTGGCTAATAGGAATCGGGTAGGTTGGACAGGAGGTACATTTGGAGGCTCTGTTTGGGACATTCAGGCTTTGAGATGCCTCTGGCACATCCATTTAGAAATGTCTAGTAGACATTTGGTGATGGGGGACTGGAGAACGGGAGAGAGACTAAGCCTAGATCCGTCGGTCTGGGAGTCATCTGCAGAGATGATCATTTAAACCATGGAAACTGACAAGGTAACAGAGTGAGAGAGTGTACACAGGAGGGAAGACAGTCCAGGATGGAGCCTTAGTGTATAATCAGAGTTATGGGGAAGAATGTGAATGATGACAGAGCAAAGGGGCTGAGGATGAGCCGTCAGACAGGTAGGAGGAGAATGAAGACAAAACAGTGCCCTGAAAATGCAGTGAGAAGAAGGGAGTCAACAGTGTCAGATGCTGCACGAAGGTCGAGAACAATGAGGACTGAGAAGAGGTCATCAGATTTGGCAATTCAGAGATCACTGACAATTTCCGAAAGACTAGTGTCAGTTGAACAAATGATCAGAAACCAGACTGATATTTATGGGCTCAGGTCATTGTCCACCTGTCATATCTATCCCAGACAGATGGACCAATAGGCCATTTGTCCATCAAATTGCATATCTAAGTTAGACAGCAGGAATTGGTCTTCCACTTGGTTTTTCTCATGTAGATGATTAGACCAAACTCTCACAAGTGATTATTGAGTACACTTAGAAGGTTTCGTAACCTTCTAGGGCCTGATAAAATAATCACAATGCAACTTATATAAGCAGGACCATCTGGAGGATGCTGCCATCTCTGGGCAATCCCTTTTCCCTTTGAATTCTGGGACGTTTATCCTCCACAAAGGTGGCAAATACCTTTGGCAAGTATACGTATGCATATACTGTACCCAGCCTGATAATAATAAGCAACCAAAAAATTGTCCCCAATTTTTCTTCTTCTAAAGACTCTTATATGGTTCTCAGCATATGCATAAGAGATACCTTGTTAGAGGGAAGCCCAGAAGGCAGCATTTTGCTTAAGAGGACCAAATGTTTTTTGTGTGGGGTTTTTTTTTTGCATTTTGCATTTTGGAGGGGGGAGGCAGAGCAATTGGGGTAGAGTGACTTGCCCAAGGTCACATGGCTAGTTTTGTGTTAAGTGTCTGAGGCTGGATTTGAACTCAGGTCCTTCTATTCACTGCACCACCTAGCTGCCCTAGTGTGTGTGTGTGTGTGTGTGTGTGTGTCTGTGTGTGTGTGTGTTTTAATAACCAACAGACCATAAGCACAATGAAACTGTACAGTCTGTACTTTTCAGTCAAGTGTAGGCTTCCAAAGATTTGTTTTGCACTAGGATATAATCTGGAGATGGACTTCTCACCCCTTCCAAGATGCACTTGGTACATGTGGAGATTATCCACCAAGATTTCTGAGAGAAGAGAAAGCAACCCCATGTTATGACTATTTTCTCAATTATTTTTTCTCCCATTGTAGAAAGAATCTGGGTGAGTTTTTGGAAGGGTGCAGTATCCCACCCTCCTACCTTCCTTCAGACATCTTCAGAAACCATCCTTTGAAGCCCTTGGAAGTGTGGCTCTTCCAGGCCAGGCCTCCTGGGAGGCTACTTGGTTTTCGGTGCAGCTGCTCTTCCTGTCTTTATGCCATCTCGACTTTCTCATATAGCACCACAGAGACAGCGATGTTGGAGTCCAAATGAGGTGGCTCCACTGTCACTGTTTGTTAGAAAAGCCTTGGCAGGGGACTTGGAGCAAGATGGCTGAGTGAGAGATTGTCTAAGCCCAGCTCTCCTTCATCATGTCAAAACAACACGAAATGTGCCAAGCAAACGAAAAGACCAACAGCAAAAAGAGAGGTAAGGAGAAAAATCCTCCCGGAGAAATCTCCCACAGAAAACCCAGCAGAGATGGAGGAAATGAGGAAGCAAATAAAGAAGTCCTGTGGGGTAAAAGAGCACTGGGAGAATCTTCCAGTAAAAGAAAATAATTTGAAATCTCGACACTTAGAACTCCAGAAAAGAGAACGGAAATAATCACCAGAATCAAGGGGTGTTGAAAAGGCCAATATCGAAGGAAGGGAGGGATAAGGAAGGAAGTCAGAGCTTTTGATTAAAAACCCAAACGACAGGAACTATGGCTCAGCTCTGAAGCTGGGAAAACTTTTTGAAAAAAAAAAAAGACTAAAGAAGAGAGAAAGGAAAAACCCAAGAACAACAGGAGCAAAGACAAAAGGAAGTCAAGTTCCTTGACAATGATTTCTGCATCCCGGGGACTGTTCTCAACCCTGGGGATCCAAATAAAAACAACAATTCTTGTTCTCCAGGAGCTCTCAGTCTCTCTTAGGCTCTACAATCAAGGATAATTGACCGTAAAGCAAGGCTCTGAGACAACCTATGAATCATTAGGCTCCCAGAAGAATATCCGAAACAAAAAGTCAGAAAATCATACCCCCAAATTGCCTGGTAACTTCTTGTAAGGCAGACACAGACAGAAAATTGGAAATGTTGGTCTATAGACAAAAGGAACTAAAGAAATGTAACAGAAAGAAGGTGCCTGTGAAATGTCTGTTAGGATTCCCCAAAGGAAGAGACAGAGGGGAAAAACAAAGCTACAGAACAAAATCACAAACGTCTATTGGTACAGAAATACTTGAAAAAATATCAGTAGAGAGAGGCCCTGCAAACATACTCAGGACATTCACTGGGACCGGCTGGGATTTCTACCAGGAACGAGAAGATAGTTCAACTTTAGCAAAACTCTGAACAGAATCATATGATAAAGTAGATATAGAAAAAGCCTTTGGCAAAATATAATTTGTATTTTTGAAAGACTAGAAAGAAGTATGAGTAAAAGGAACTTCCCCTAATGTGATAAACCGCCCCCCCCCACCAACATTTCAATCTAATGCCAAGACCTCATATTATTTGTAAAGAAGGAATCGTGGATTCTTTCCCAATTTGATGAGGGTTAAAGAATCAGTGCTGTCTGTTTTCCACTATTACTTGACATATCTACTGAAAACTCTCTCTAGAATGATAAGAAAAAGAAATGAAGGGAATAAGTATAAGAAAAGAGGGGGCAAAATGAAGTTTATTTGCAGATGCTATGATGGTTTACTTGGAAAACTTAACAATTCAACATAAAGATTGGCTGATAAGAGCTTGGATAAAGTAGTATACAAAAGAAACCCACAAAATTCATCAGCTTTTTCTACATATAACTAAAAGAATACAAAGAGGAAGATATAGGAAGGGAAATTTCATTTAAGATAGCAATAAAATGCACTTACTTTCTGGGAAGTAATCTACTGAAAAATACCCAGGACTTATATAAATACAACTACAAAACAATTTTACCTAAAGAATTGGAGAGATACTCAAGGCTTGTGGTTGGCCTGTGACAATATAGGAAAAACAATGATAGAACCAAGGTGATGCTACAGATTTAGGGCTAAATATGCCAAGTTGCCAAGACATGTTAAAAACAAAATTATTCGGATAAAAGATAAAGCATATAAAAGAATAAAATGAGTGAGCGTATGCAGGGAGCTTGGTGCTATCAGATCTCAAACTTAACTATAAATCAGTAATTGTCAAAACTAGCTGGTAATAGATGAAACAGTTTTAAAGATTTTAAAGAGACTTGATAAGTAAAATGCAGCAACAGAAGTCCTCAACAAAAGTCCTTGTTAATGCTACAAACACAAATCTCTCTCTCTCTCTCTCTCTCTCTCCCATTCCCCCTCCCTCCTTCTTCTCTCCCTTCCTCCCCTCCTCTTTCTCTGTCCTCTTTCTTTGTCTCTGAATCTCTTTCTCCTCTGTCTCTGAATCTCTCTTTCTCCTTCTCTCTTTCTCTGTCTGTCCCTTTGTAGAGGAGGAAGGAGAACTGGACCCATGATCTTACTGATAAAGGGAGCCCCTGATGAGAAAACTTCCTCTACCAATGTAAATCTGCAAACACTTAGCACAGTGCTTGGCCCATAGTAGGAGCTAAATAATTGTTTATTGACTGACTAATCTTGCACTCAGAATCCTATAGAGTTTCCCTGGACCATGGAGAGGTTAGGTAAGTTGCCCAGGGCCCCAGAGTCCATGTGTATCAGAAGCAGGATGTGAGATGTTCCCAGAGACTCTTTACTCACCAAAACTTTCTGGAAAAACTGGAGAGTCAGCGAGCAAAAATAGTTTTAGAACATAGTTCCCAGTGGATAGACGATCGAAATCTAAAAAATGATGCCATACAAGAGAGAACGGAAGGATGCGTTTTTCACTCAGGATGGAAGAGATCATGAGGGGCAGGACAGACATCTTAATTATATGAAAGTAGGGACTTGGCAGAACTGAAAACAATGCAGCTACAGTCAGAAGAAATAATATGTTTCGGGGAAAATTTCTGTATTCAATATTTCTGATAGAAAACAAGTCGGAAAGATTTCAGACCTTTGATCAATGCAGTGGCCGAACATGACTTCCCAGACTGAAAAGAAGGCTGACAAGTGATGGGCTAGACATGCAGAATCAGATTGATTTGCACAGGCAGCCTATGTGTTCTCAAGTTTGACTTGATCATACTTATCTGGCTGGGGGGAAGGTGGCAATGGGTTAGTGAATAATGCAAAATGCAAACTAAAGAGAAGATTCACGAATACCCAGAACAGAATGGGGCACCAACAAGGAGATTGGGTTACTATGGCAAGTTTAATACACTTTAAAAACCAATCTGCACAGCACAGAATTGCATGATTTCCTATGGAACACTCATTTTTGTTCTTTGTATATTGAAATATTTGTTGAAATTGGTCTAGTTCATGACAAAAATGAGAATTGAACAACTGGAAGAATCAGAAAAGGGCTCTGGAAGTGAGTAAATTGAAGGGAGCTACAGGCTTTAGAAGTCTGCTGTGAGAAGGGAATGTGGGACACTGGGGTGAGGGATGGGATGTTCAGCTGAAACTGAGAGTCTAGGAGAAGCCATGTGTAATGAACCCGGAAGGCCAGGTTGGATTACAATTGTGATGTGTTTAAAGGCCAAACCAGAGAGTGGTAATGGGGAGCCACCGAAGCTTCTGTGGGTGGGGGGTGCTTTAGGGGTAGTTCAGCTGTGAGATGATGAGGGCCTGAGCTAAGTGGATGACTGAGTGGAGAGATGTGACATATGTTATTGGTGTAGAATCAACAAGACCCAGTGACTACTATGGGTGAGTGAGAGGAGAAAGTTGGGGATTATCTTCAGGTTGCAAACCTGGGCAGCTGGAAGGATAGAAGTGAATTCTGGAGAAATAGAGAGAAGTTAGGAAGAGGGCTGGGTTCAGGGGCAGAGTTGAGTTCCAGATGCCTTTGGGTCATCCATGTGGAGATATCCAGTAGGAAGGTGGTGGTGAGTGGCCAGAGCCTAGGAGAGATGTGAGGGCTCAATAGGTAGGCTCTGGTGTCATATGTATAAAGGTCATTCAAATCATGGGAACTGATCATTTAGATGGGCAAGAGAGGAGGGCCCAGGACCAAGTCTCAGGGTCCACATACACGAAGGGGATAGAACACAGATAAAGATCTGGAAGAGGAGACTTAGAAAGAACAGAAAGTCAGGTAAGAAGAAAACCAGGAAGAAACCAACATCATGAAAATCCAGGGAAAGAGTGGCCAGAAGCATAGGGCAGGCAGTGACAAACACTGGAGAGAAGGCAAGAAAAGTGAGAAGTGAGAAAGGGTCATTGAATGATTTGGCAATTATTATTAGGAATAATAAAACTCGCATTTGCATAAGGCCTACAAAGCTCTGTGCAAACGTTATCTCATTTTCCCCTCACAACAACCCCGTGAGGTAGGCGCTAGTCATTCAGATGAGAAGATTATTGGTAAGAGATCATTTGGAGGGAGCAACTTCGGTGGAGTGGGAGGGTAAGAGGTCAGAACAAAAAGGGCCAAGAAGTGAGTGGGATGTGAGGAAGTGGAAGCAATTCATGAAGACAACTTTGTCTAGGAGTTTGCCAAGGAAAGGGAAGAGAGTTTTAGGATGGTACCATAAGGACATGACAGGATCAACTGAAGGGGTTTTTTAAGAACAGGGAGATCTGGGTATGTTTATAAGCATCAGGGAAAGAGTCAGTAGATAGAGACTGAAGTACATGTCTTCAGCTCTCCAGGGAAGGAAAGAGGTCAATAGATTATGGTCAGATAGAGGAACCATTTCAGAATTCTGGATTACAGAGGTAAAACACTTGTGGATGGTGATATGGTCAGGGACAGGTCCATTCCTATGTGTGGTGAAGATGGAATGATGAAGTTCTGGGTCATGGCAATTATAGAGGTGGATGAATAGTGGGGCCAGGCTGCTTGAGGGGACAATAGCATGAATACTGAAGTCTCCAAGTACAAGGAGAAGGGTGGAAGCAGAGAAGAAGACTGGGCACTAGCTAATGAATTCCTTGGGAAAGGAAGGAGAATGATTTGGGGGCAGCAGATAATGCCCATCAAGCTATGGATAGTGACATGTCTGGATGGAGTGAACCTTAAAGGAAGATAAGTTGGGGAGTGAAGGGAGAAAGGGTAAGGGGGCCTACCTATTCTTCTTGGGCCAAGGTGTTGAGGACATGAGAGAAAGTGCATCCAGTACTTAGAAATGGTGGCCAGAGATGTAGGGTCACCAAGAGTGGTGGGTGGTGGAACACGTGAACAAAGAAGAAATACAAATTATTGATAACTACCTAAAATGTTCACATTCACTATTAGAGAACTAGAATTTTTAAAAAAGCTTGAGGTTATTACCTGGCAGCCATCAAAGTAGCTAAAATGAGAAAAGTCATTATTGAGAGGGACTGTGAGAACAGCAGCACACTAATTCACTTTTGGTAGAGTCATGAATTGGTTCAATCATTCTGGAAAACAACTTGAAATTGTGTGAGAAAAAAGACTAAATTGTTCATAACCTTTGACCCATCAATTCTACTACTGGGACTATACTTCAAAGAGGTTACTAAGAACAAAAAAGACCCATATGTACAAAAAATATTTATAACAGCATTATTTGTGATACCTAAAAGGTGGAAACAAAATATGTGCCCAATGATGGGGGATGATTGAACAAATTATAACAGATTATGGTATATGAATATAATGGAATATCTCTTTGCCATAAAATGACAAATATGAAGAATTCAGAGAAACAAGTGATACAGGCTAAAGAAAGGAGAGTCCAAAGGATGATATGCTCGATGACTAAAACAATGTTAATAGTCAATACATTGAAACTCTGGTCAAATTCAAGGACCATATTTAGGAAAAAAAAACTGAAAAAAATAATCAGTAAATTAATTGTTTTGGTCAATGTACTTTGTTCATGAGGGTGTTGTTTGGGTGTTTGTTGGTGAGTGTCACATCTGAACAAAATATATCAATAAATTCTAAAAAAAAAATAAAAGTTTTGGGGCGGCTAGGTGGCGCAGTGAGTAGAGTACTGGCCCTGGAGCCAGGAGGACCTGAGTTCATATCTGGCCTCAGACACTTAACACACACACACACACACACACACACACACACACACACACACACACACACACTAGCTGTGTGACCTTGGGCAAGTTACTTAACCCCAATTGCCCTCCAAAAAAAAAGCAAAAAAAAAAATAAAAGTTTTGAGATATCTTTAAAATTTTTTTTGTCTATTTGTTTCCTCTTTCTGGTCTCATCCTTCAATGCCCTTGCTATGATCTGGCTTAATTAGATCTCTTGACAAGTTTTCTGTACACTTGTTTTCCCCTCATTGCCTCTTAATGTTTTCTGAGTCTTTATAACAGAACAGTAAGATTGCACAGTGGACAGAATGCTGGACTGAGCCTGGAAACTAAGTTTGAATCCTGCTGGGTGACCATGGACAAGTCATTTAATCTCTCTGAGCTTCAGTTTTCTCATATATAAAATAGGGATAATAGCACCCTTACCTCATAGGACTGCTGTGAGGCCCAAGTGGGAAACCCTCAAAGTGCTACACAAATGCCACTTAATAATATCTTTCGTAAGATTTTATAAATGAGTCTATATTCTGAACTGGTATTTCTGTGAGCTGCCAAGGAAATCAAGTGTATGACTGCTGAGGTGATTTCTAGGTTCTTTTGGCCTCCTTGTTGTAGTAACTGATTTCCATATGCAGTTCACTTTCCTTAGGAAATGGTGAGAGTCTGCTCATATCTATTTTCCATTTTCCCAGCTTCAAGAGTTCATTTAAATAGATCAGCTTAGAGCTATTTTCACTGCATGTCATATTTTCCTTCTCATTTTGATTTTCTTCTAATTTGTTGTTGATTTTTATCTGTACTCTAACACATTGATGTTCTGACTGTACACAGACAGCTGATTCAGACATTTTTCCCACATTGATAGCCAGTTGTTTCTTATTTTAAGGGACAGTCGACTTTGTCCCAGGAGTTGCTATTTGATACTTAGCATGTCTGTGCTTCCCAACTTTTCTTAAAGAATCCATTGCTGACATAGGCTCTAGGTTGGGCTTCTGTGTAGGGTATATGCTTTTGGTCTAGTTCATTTCTTGACACAACTTTTTTTTTATTTGTGAACCTCTTATTTAGCTACACTTTCCTCTCCTTGTTTGGATTTGTCAATGTTGCTCAATGGTTTTTGTTGTGTTTACCTTTACAATGTCTCTTAGACATGCCTTTCTCTTCCCTCACATAGCCACCACCTTAGTCAAAGCCTTTATCACCTCTTGTCTGGACTGTTGCATTGCCTTCTGTCATTTCTCAAGATTCTCTCCTTTCCACTTTATTTTCCTCTTGGTCAAAGGGATTTTCCTTAAACCTAGGTTTTCTATGTCTCACTACTCAGCAGTGAGTAGTAGCTCCCTAGTACCTCTAGGATCAAAGGTAAAGGCCCCTCTTGACAATGAACCTGGCTTTTTCCTACCTTCCAGTCTTCTCACCCTTTACTCCCAGTCCTGTGTACTCCATGGTCCAGTGATAGCACTCAAGTGACCCTCTGAGTCCTATCTCTGTGCTTTTGCACTGGCTATGTCTCATGCCTAAAATGCTCTTCCTTATTTCTTGACATTTGTGGCTTCTTTAAACACTCAGGTCAAGGACCACTTCTACAGGAGTCCTTTCTGAGGCCCCTCCCCCTCCTCCCAGATGTTTAAGCTTTCTCCTTTTAAATGACTGGTGTTCCCTGTAGCCATCCATTTACACGTGATGTGCTCGCCTCCATTAGAATACGAGCTCCTGGAGGGCAGAGATGGTTGTTGTGATTTGTACAGTACCTGACCCATAGCAAGCACTAAACAGATCCTTGTTGAATAGTTGACACACTTGAGGATCTCATTTCTACTACCAATATCTAAGTAAATTTCTTGGACTGCAGAGTCCAAATCTGTGATTCCATTGGTGTGGGAAACTCCCTTCACAGATGTAGATCACCTATCACCTGCAATTTATAGCCTTAGTCTGGGGCCTAGCTGGGGAGCTGGGAAGTTGGTCAGGCCTCTCTCCTCTGTCCACTAGGGCATGCTCTAACATGTGGTGGCTTTATAGTCTTAGCACCTTCAGCTTCCTTTTTCATTACCATCACTGCAGAGGTAGAAGGAGGCTGCTCAGGCCTAAGGGTTGCTTGGGATTTTTCTTTGCTTCATGGACTGCCATGGCCAAAGAATTAATCACCAAGTAGGCTGCTTTTCTGCTTACTTAGCTAGGCCACTCTTTGGCAAAGAGATCTCTCCTTGCAGTCTTTCCAGACCAGAAGCACTTGTCAGTGCTGACCCAGCCCTTAAGAACCCTGGGTCACCTCTGGGCCATAATGAGGTATGGGAACAGGACTATGGGAGAAGATTCCTATGGACAGGAAGTGACTTGCCCTTGGTTTCAGAGTTAGAAAGAGGCAGAGCTGGGCCTCCAGTCGAGGTCTTTGGGTATCCTCATCCAGGATCACCTTTGTACCATGCCACATTGCCTCCTGAACACTAGCAAAGCCACATGCCCCATCCTTTTTGTCAATTTTATTCACTTGGAAGTGTTTTATGTATTGTATAAAGCATTATACAAGCTATTACTATGACTACTACTACTACTACTACTACTACTACTACTACTACTACTACTACTACTACTACCACCCCCACCACCACCACTACCACTAATTTGTGGATGCTCTCAACACCCAAACTTGCTTTCTTGGGCCCTTCTCTGAAGCCTTGTATTTCATGGGAAAGCATAAGATGGGCTAGGAGGGGGTCGTTTGTGGGCCAGCCTTACAGGATTTGTGGCTGGCTACAGCCAGCAGTCTGTTCTCAGCTGCAGAAGGCAGACAAACTTCAAATGGGAAAGACTAGAGGGCCCCCTTCATCTAAAGGCCTTTGGGAAGACTCACCAAGCTGGTCTTGGGAGATAAAAGTATTCAATTAGAGCAGGGAAGGTTGAGCTTCAAAGAACACTGCACACGAATCTGAGGCCGTAACTCGATGTTCTCCAGGAACAGAATTGTGACCGTAAACACCAAGCTCATTAGAGCCCTGCCAGCTAGCCCCTCACTAGACCGAATCCTCCAGTGCATACACTGCTTGGGAAGGAGAGGAGGAGAAAGCCCGACCTCCCAGGTGTGCCCGACTGCACAGCAAGCTCCAAGCCTATCCACATTGCTTAGCCTTTGCCTTGAACATCCCAATTTTTTCTCGATATTCCTCCCCCGCCCTTGTAAGCAGAAAAAAAACAGTCAGTCCTATGATACCGACTGACCTCCAGGACACCCCTCCTTCCTTCTTCGATGAGTTCTGTGCCTGGCTCAACAGGTTTTCTCTCTTCCCCACCTTGTGTGTTTGTGGGTGTATGTATGTGTGTGTATGTGTGTGTGTGTATGTGTGTGTATGTATGTGTGTATATGTGTGTGTGTGTGTGTGTGTGTGTGTGTGTGTGTGTGTGTGTACCCCAGTAGGCATCTGGGATCATCTGGCCCCAGGAGTCAGTATCAAATACTGCATTTAGTATGAACTTGGATACCTCATGTGTTACTTTTATTTGCGTTATTGTCACACGGTCTTTATATATATATATATATATATATGTCTTCCTGGTTGGCCAGACTTTGTGTGGCATCCATTCATACATGTCTTCCTGTGTTTCTCTCAGTTGCTCATTTAATGTTTCTCACATGCCAATAATATTCCATAATAAGTAAATGCCAAAAGCTGCTCAGTCAGGCCCCAACGAATGGGCTCTGCCTCAGTCTCCAGTAGCTTTGCTATTTTCTTTTTGACTGACTCCCTGGGGGGGGGGTGCACTGTGCCTGGATGGTGGGGCTGCCATGAACATCTCAGGATTTTTCTGGCCTGATTCCAGAACATTATCCAGAACCACTGCTGCCATTTATGGCTCTCCCAAACTGTCTAAGGGCAGCAATGTCTACTCTGCCTAGCTCCTCTCCCAAGAGCCCAAGCCAAGGAAGGAGACCAAGTTGGGGTCATCATCCTTGCCTAGGGAAAGGCGGGCTCCTTGAGAGGAGAGACCATGTCAGTGATTGTATCTGTGCTCTGAGTGCCTAGCCTGGCACATAGTATAATGAATATCAAAGAGGTCATTAAACCCTTACAACGAAGCCATTACATAAAGTACTGGGGATACGATATAAAATGGAGAGTCCCTGCCCTCAAGGGTGCTACCTACCCTCTAATGAGGAGAGACAACACATAAAAGCAGGCTCTGCTGTGGGATGGAAGGAAAGGCCTGGAAGTTTTAAGGGGGCCACAGAGAGGCAGATAGCAAGGCCCAAGGGGGCAGACTGGCTGATAAGGAAATGGAGGCTCAGAGAGGGCAAATCTCCAAAGTAGCAAGAGCCTAGGCTGGAGCTAAGGCAGAAGGCTCTGGCTGCCTCCTCCCAAGGCTGAATTGATTCATAGGACCCTTACTGCCTGATTTAGGAGGTACAGAACCAGGCTAAATGAGAAGGACTGGGGACAAGGTTCTTTCCACGTATCTGCCTCATCTAGGAAACCCTTCAATATGTCAGGGAGCGGTCATTTCTCCAGCATGTGCCTTAGTCCTCCCCCAAACACAGCTTTGCCCTTCTCTAGGATTTGGGAGCTCTTGGAGTTATGGTGGCCGAAAAAGTCATCCCCCTGCCTGCAGCAAAGGCTCTCCGAATTTCCCCTTCAACTTCTCCTCAGGCCTTTATTGAAGCCCTTCCAGCTTAGCAGAGCTTCTGAGGACATCTGAGGTCATCTCCACGTCACAATGAGAGAACTCGGGGATTTCAGTGGAGGCACCTCGGACAGAAGCCACATAAAATGTGTCAGGGCTTAACATAGCTACAGAATGACCACAGGGAGAAAGACAGGAATCTCCCTGCTGCCCCGTCCCCCAGCATTTTAAAGCATTGTCTGTGCCTTGCGGGCCAAGTACTCTCCTGCATTTTTATATTGTACTTTTGGCCAGCTGATTTTCAGTTGCTTGAAAAGGTAGGACGGTAGAACGGCAAGAGGTTAAACATTTGATCAAAGGGGACTTTTAAGCTTTTTATTCCGCTCCTTGAATTTCTCTTTATTCATGTGTGAAATCTACTAGACCTCATTTTGTCATAAAGTCCCTGCCAATGGGTCCCAAAGCCTTGGCTCCCCCATGGAGGGACCCCACAGCAGGACAAAAGCAAGCTGCCACTTGCCCCTGTTGCTGCACTGGATGCAGGGGTGAGGCCCCAGAGGAGGAGAGGACTCAGCAGATCTCCCCTGCCCCAGGAAAAGTCAGTGCTGAGAGGCGGGGGCATCTCCTCAGCCCAAAGAAGCCATGCAGGCCTCTAACACTTGTGTACCTTTATCTTGAACTTCCTGCTCCAGACACCAAACATGCTAATTTGCTAATTTTGTTTTCAGATCACTGAAGCTTGTGGATTCTTAATTATGCTAATGGTGTAACCCATTTAAAATATCGCCACTGAAAACACACATTGCTGACAGCAAGCTTGTCCTGGTCTAAGGCTTAGCTGGAAAAACTTAGCTGAGGCTACCTACACAGCATATGGTCTTAACTCAGTCATCCTAGGAAGAACTCAGAGAAAGAGCCCTTGCCTGGCCTTCAGCCAAGAGGATGGATACGAAACGAGTGATTGGGGTCTTATGAGTAAGATAATAGATCGGAAGGGAGGCTAAGCAAGATCCATATCAGCCTCTTTCTTTGAGCCTCAGTTTCCCCATTTGTAAAATGAGCAAGTTGAACTAGATGACCCCTTGTAGTTTGGACATTTTGTGAATCTATATATATGGGTACCAACTGCCCTGCATTAGACAGGACTGCTCTGGATTTCCAATTCCTGCCCATCTGTACAATCTTTATGCCCACATGGCCCTCATTGAAATATGCCAATATTACTTCTCAAGCTGGCTATCCCACCTAAACTCAACATTTCCAAAGTGAAATCCATTATCGTTTTTGGAAACCCAAAAACTTTTCTGGAGGGCACCCCATCTTCCTCATCATACAGAGAATGTACACATATTTTAGGAAACAGGAAATCCACTCCAAAACCTGACTCTTCCACTGTCTCTATCTTTTCCTCAATCCTACATCTTCCAAATAGTCTCCCCTGCCCAGTTCCTTGTTTTAGGCCCATTCACCTTTGACTCCCTCCCTCCCTCCCTCCCTCCCTCTCTCTCTCTCTCTCTCTCTCTCTCTCTCCCTACACTTCTCCTTCTCTCCTATCTGTCTCTGTCTCTCTCATTTTTCCCCCATAGCCACTTAATAGCTCTCCCAATAACTCTTTGACCTGGGAATCCCCATTCCTTCTTCATCTCAAGGCTTCCCCTGGCACCCCAGCTCTGTAGAACCTTCCTCTCCTCATCTTCCTAAGCTGAAGATCACATACTTAGGGAGTGTCTATTTCTGCAGCATTTTCAGGAAATGTACAGTATGGGCCTGGCAGAAAAACCACCAAGGCATCAGAGGCTGCAGGTGAGATGGAGGCCGAGTGCTGAGTGTGCAGATGGGAGAGCATATGGATTGCTTCCATACCTAATTGGACCAATGAACAGATCAGTACAGAAATGTTTCGTGGGTCACTTCTTCCCTTTCTCTTTGGGGTTGCCAACTTCCCTGGCCCTAGGACAGGGAAGCCAGTGCTCCCACAGGAAGTATGCAGGGTCTACAAATGAAAATCAAAGGCCTTCTCCTGCCAAGGGGGCAGGAGTGGAGAGGTCCTCCATTGGTGAGACCACCTTTAAAAGGAGGAGGGGAAGGGGAGAATTGCTTAATAATTTCAAAGCAGCTAAAAGCATTTTTTCAGAACAGGAGGAGAAGGTAGCTAAAAAACCCAGGTCAGAATAATCCCAGAGTCTCCAAGTTGGGACTTCAGAGATCATCTTGTCCAACTCCTACCTGGCCAAGAACCCTTTTCCACCATAGCTACCAAGGGTCCATCCCGTGCCATTCTCCATGAGGATGGACCTAGATGGTAGGAGGGCTCTCTTGACAGCCAGTCCAATTCTGCCCACTTGCAACTTCTCTACACTGTTCCTCACTCTGACCTCTTTGGCCAAATAGAAGACTAATCTCTCTTCCACAAGATTGCCTTTAAGATACTTGAAGCCAGCTGTTGTGTGCTACACGTGACTAGTGCTAACTTCTCTGAAGTTGCAGACCCCAGCATTCTGCCAACTGGCACATGGTTCTAACTGCATAGTTAGAGTTTTCCAGCATGTTGAGAACTTACTTCTATGATGATGGCCCTGAGATCCTGGATGGATCCTGGATGGATCCTGAGGTACCTCTGAATCACTAGAGAAAGATGCAGGTATATTGAGGCTAGTTTTGGGGTTAGCTGAATTTGTTACATTGTTATTTATGAAAAATATATAATCCACATAAGCAAAACATGACTCTTCTCTATTAACCAGATTTTCGATTAACCAGAATAAGAGCATCTCCCATTTCCATAGCACTTTAGCAGCTTGAAATCATGTAAAGAAAGTTATTCAGTGTCCATATCCTGTGATCCAGAGAGTCCACTGCCAGGCAACCCCTCTCAGAGGTCGAAGACAGGAGGAAGGGTACTCTCTACATGAAAATTTTTATGGCATAATTTTTGGGTAGTTACAAAGAACCAGAAAGCAAACAGATGCACACTGCCTGGGGAATGACTAACCAAGGTGTGAACAGAATGGAGCATTACTGCATAGCAAGGCAGGAAGAGGACCATCTGAGAGCCAGGGGTGAGGAGGGGGAGGAAGTCAATGGGTTTTCAAGCCAAAGGATGTACAGGTCATGTGGGTCTGCAGGGAAGGCATCAGAGTCACAGAATGACAGAGCTAGAGGGGGCTTAGAGATCATCAGGTTCAAGCTAGTCACTTTCCAGATAAGCCTCAGGTCTTGTTAAGACACTCCCCAGCTATGGCTGCTAACATGTTCGTTCACAAGCTGACATCCGTCCACATTTTATGTAAATCAGGACTCCAATAGTGGGAATGGCCTGAAGCTGGATGTCAGGAGACCTGGATCACTAACTTGGGAAAGTAAAAAACTGAGCCTTGTCCCTCAGCTTCACCATCTGAAAAAATCAATGGGAATTGTCATAGTATTGACAAGAGTGTTGTTTCAAAAACTATGTGAAACCAGAGTTCTAAAAGCCTATAGGATGATATGCTAAGCCTACCAGAAGCCAGTATGCCTGAGGACAGAGGCACAGGCTTCCACTGGGATGATCTTTAGGCCCAAAGCCCAAAGTCTTCCTCAGCAAGACTTGTGCACCTTCTCAAGCTCAGCATTGCCTGATTGGACTTTGTCTTGGCTCTTACTTTCATTACACAGTTATTTTTCTTCCTTTCTTTTAAAATTCATTTTGAACTTTCACTCCACAGTTATTAAAGGCCTACTACATTCAAGCAAACCACTGTTCTTTGCAGGGGACAAAGGAAGAGAACCTGAATCTGTTTCCCCACAATGACAATTTTATAGAAGGGGAAATCAAGGCCCAAAGAGGTGCAGGAGAACCTCCCTCCCTACCCCCTTCTAACTTAGCTCCACTTTTCCCTCCATGCTGTTGGGAGCCCTGTTCCCTCACTCCCACCCCCACCATTTCTATGGGGAGTTCATAGATGAAGAATGGGAAGGGGATTTAAGGGTCCTCTAGACCAACCTTCTCATTTTACAGATGAAGAAACTGAGTCCCAGAGAGGTTTAGTGACTTACCCAGAGGCCCCAAAGTAGCTAAGTGGCAGAGCCAGATACAAACTCAGCTCCCAACTCCAAGTATGGCTATCTTTTCCCTGCCCCATGCTTGGCTCCTCCTGCTCTCCTGCCTTTTCCCTCTGGGTCACCTTTTGGACAATGGGGCTATTACTGGAGGCAAGTCCAGTAATGCTCTGGGCTTCACTGGTGGCTTCCTCCCTTGCTCTAGTGATGAACAATGAAACAGCCAGGAGCTGAAGGGTGAAGGCTTAGAGAAGCAGTTGTTGTCAGTGTCCATGGTGCTGATGGTGGATGCTGCTAGAGATCTAACAAGCACCAGTTTTGTCTCTCCTGCTTGGACTACCCTAGAAACCTTCTGCTTGGTGCTTGGCAGTAGTGATTCCCATAGCAATATGACAGCTGCTTCAAGCAGGCTTTGCTGGGGGAAGGGCACTTGGGAGAATGGGAAAAGGCAGGTGCTTCCAAAGGGCTGCCCTGCCCCTGTCTGGCCTTTACTTCAGCCTCAGCCACCTCTGGCCTCACCAGCCTTTTCTGGCTCTCTATAGGGTCTCATGGGCGGCCAAAGGAGTCCTGAGTCTTCCTGTCTGTATCGAACTTTCAGAAGTCTCATGGCTTTGCCAATGAAATGTCCCCCTCCCATATATTATTGTCTGAAAGGCTACAGGGCAGACAAGCAAGAGGATGTATTATGAAGGGAAAGTTTTGGGGTCCCTTGACCTTGCTCCCCTGTCCTATACAGTTACCTACAAAGGTTACAGGTCAGATAAGTGAGAGGGCATGTAATCCTTTTTGTTTTATGCCTCCAGATCTGGTCCTAGAATAATACCTAACCTTAAGCAAGGGTAAAAAGTAAACAGGATTAAGGGAGGCTCCTTCTATATCACCTGCATTTCTTTGATAAGATCTTCCTACATTGTCTACATTCTCTTGGGGGGATGTAAAAACTCTGTGAGCTCCTTGCATCTTTGGCCCTGTATGAAATGGTCCTGTAATAAGCAGGCTATTGATTACAACCCCGTCTCTCATTATTCTTACCACTTGCTAGCCCACTAGCTGTGCTGGCCACAGTACCTGTCCTCTAGTTCACCTGTTCCAGGTCCTAGATCCTGTTCCCAGCATCCCCTCCCCTCCCCTTCTCTCTTTTACCTCCTTTCAAGAGAGGCAGTTGTCTGGAACAGAGCTTTAGCAAGGAGTAGAAAGTGACCTGTTTCCAGGTCCTCCCAGCAGTGTGACAAGTGTGACTAGGCAAGTCACGGTCCCTTTCTGAGCCTCACTATTTTGTGCGACCCTTTAGAGGTCAGTGGACTGGGAGATGGAGGACAGAGGGCACAGTAGGGGAAGGTGTTTGGGAGGGCTCAGTGGGGACATGAGCAGCAATGAAAAGCTTCTTCCCTCAGACCAGTCAAGGCTTCTCTCTCCTGCATCCTTAGGGAATCCTGGGAGAATAATGACCCCAGGCAGAAGCCCAGCCTTAGGGGCAGAGGCAGGCCTGGAAAAGGCCTGATCTACATAACGGCAAGTCAACCAACCAACCACAAGAGCCATTGCCAGGCTTATCAACTAAGGGCTTGGACTGGACGGAGCAGGGTAAGAATCAAATGTAGGGCCCCTGGCAGGGGCAGCAGCTACTCCTGGAACTACCAATCCACAGCTCAGAAATTTAAAAAGCCCCTATCTGAACCTCCAGGGATCAGGATGGCAGAGTGAACCCCTGCTGCTCCAATACCCACCTCTGAAGCTGAAAACATACTAATTATTGCCCCAGGGCAAAACCTTAAACAGTAAAGGCTTGGGAACCCTAGAGGAAGGGCATGGCTAGGGCCCTGTCCCCAAATGGGTAGAAAGCAGATTGCAAAGACAAAGACTCTGGAGTCCTACTATTGTGAGAGGGAGGAACCAAATTCAGAGGGAGACAGTGTTGACTCCACACCCACAGCTGAAGCCTCAACAGGGAACTGGTCTCAAGAACAGAAAGCATTCCTAGATGAGCTCAAAAGGAACTTTGAAAACCAAATGAGAGAGATAGAAGATAAAATGAATAATTCTTTTAAAATCAAATTGCAAAATTAGAAAAACATTACAATGAAGAAAACAGCTGCTTAAAAAGAAAAATGTGTGATATGGAAAAGGAGCTCCAAAAACTATCCAGGGAAAATGATTTGCTAAAAACTAGAATCAACCAAATTGAAGTGCATAACTCTATGAAGAACCAAGAATTAATCAAACAAAACATCAAGAATGAAAAATCAGAAAAAGAGGTAAAATATCTCAATGGAAAGATAACTGACCTGGAAAACAGATCCAGGAGAGATAATCTGAGAATCATAGGCCTACTGGAAAATCATGATGAAAAAATGAGCCTGGACAACATCCTCCAAGAGCTCATCAAGGAAAACTGCCCTGAGATATTTGAACCTGAGGGCAAAATAGAAATCGTGAGAAACCCCCGGACAATTCCTGAAAGAGATCCCAAATTGAAAAGTCCTCAAAATGTTGTGGCCAAACTCCAGAACTACCAGGTAAAGGAGAAAATGCTTCAAGCAGTCTGAAAGAAACAATTCAAATATCGAGGAACCACAGTGAGGATTCCACAGGATTTGGCCGCCTCTACATTGAAAGATCTGAGTAAGTGGAATACATTTTTTTTACAAGGCAAAAGAGCTCAGGTTACAACCAAGGATCACCTACCCAGTGAAACTGAACATATTCTTCCAGGCAAGGAGATGGTCATTCAACATTATAAAAGATTTCCAGACCTTCCTGATGAAAAAGCCAGAACTCAATGGAAAATTCAACCTCCAATTATGAGACACAAGAGAGACATAGAAGGGTAAACAAGGAAAACACACACACACACACACACACACACACACACACACACACAAACCCTGTTATTTAATAAGAGCAAACTGTTTATTGACAAGTAGAGGGTATGAGTATATATTACACAAAATGATGATAAAAAACCTTATTAAGGGCTTCAAAGGGACTGCAATGGAAGAAGAGGAAAGAATGAAGTGGAAAAGGGTAAATTATACCACACAAAGAGGCATAAAAACAATATAGCAGAGGGAAAGAAGGGAGGGAGATGAGTATTATATGAGCTTTTCCCTCATTGGTTCTGGTGCAAGGAGGGAATAGCACAACCAGTTAAGCATAGGACTCTATAGAGAAGAGACACAAAACATATCATAATAGAGGGAAAGAGGGGAGGGAGAGGAGCTTTGCATGAGATTTGTTCCTGTCACATGGTGCAAAGAAGAAATAACATACTACATTAAGTATAAAAATATGCTACAGGCAGTAGGAGGGGGGAAGGGCTATGAAGGGAGGGTGGTTAGAAAGGAGGGAAGAAGTAAGGGGGAAGGGAAGGAAAAGGGGGGGCTGATAAGAAGGGAATACTGAGGGAGGCGGTGGTCAAAAGGAAAACTCCTAAGGAGGGGAAGGGAGAAGGGGAGAAAAATATAAGCATAAACAGGGGAGGGAATAGGATGGAGGGAAAGAGACAGTAATCATAACTGTGAACGTGAATGGAATGAACTCTCCCATAAAACTGAGGTGGACAGCAGAATGGATTAAAAACCATAATCCTACAATATGCTGTTTACAAGAAACACATCTGAAACAGAGGGATACACACAGGGTAAAGGTAAAAGGCTGGAATAAAATATATCATGCCTCAGCTAAAGTAAAAAAAGCAGGTGTAGCAATCCTTATCTCAGATAAAGCAAAAGCAAACACTGATCTAATTAAAAGAGATAAGGAAGGAAGCTATATCCTGCTAAAAGGCACCATCGAGAATGAAGCAATATCGTTTCTTAACATATATGCACCAAGTGGAATAGCATCCAAATTCCTAGAGCAGAAGGTAAGGGAATTAGAGGAAGAAATAGATAGCAAAACTACACTAGTGGGGGACCTTAATCTCCCTCTCTCTGAACTTGATAAATCCAACCTCAAAACAAACAAGAAAGAAGTTAAGGAGGTGAATAGAATGTTAGAGAGGGTGGGTATGATAGATCTCTGGAGAAAATTGAATGGGGATAAAAAGGAATATACCTTTCTTCTCAGCAATGCATGGCATTTACTCAAAAATCAACCATGTACTAGGGCATAAAAACCTCACAATTCAGTGCCAAAAGGCAGAAATATTAAATGCATCATTCTAAGATCATGATGCAATAAAAATCATATGCAATAAAAGGCCATGGAAAGACAGACTAAAAAATTGGAAACTAAGCAATTTAATCCTAAAGAATGAATGGGTCAAACAAGAAATCATAGAAACAATCAGTAACTTCATTCAAGAGAATGACAATAATGAGACAACATACCAAAATTTGTGGGATGCAGCAAAGGTGGTTCTTAGGGGAAGTTTTATATCCCTGAGTGCATACATGAATAAATTAGAGAAAAGGGAGGTCAATAAATTGGGCATGCAATTGAAAAAGCTAGAAAAAGAACAAGTTGAAAATCTGCAATTAAATACTAAATTAGAAATAATGAAAAGCAAAGGAGAGATTAATAAAATTGAAATTAAGAAAGCTACTGAATTAATAAATAAAACTAAGAGATGGTTTTATGAAAAAAAAACAATAAAATTGATAGACCCTTGGCCAATATGATAAAAAAAGAAAGAAGAAATCCAAATTATGGGAATCAAAAATGAAAAGGGTGACTCTACCTCCAATAAAGAGGAAATTAAAACAATAATTAGGAATTATTTTGCCAAATTATATGCACATAAATTTGACAATCTTAGTGAAATGGATGAATATTTACTAAAATATAAGTTGCCCAGATTAACTGAGGAAGTAAATTACTTAAATAACCCCATCTCAGAGAAAGAAATTGAACAAGCCATCAGTGAACTCCCTAGGAAAAAATTTCCAGAGTCAGATGGATTTACTAGTGAATTCTATCACACATTTAAAGAACAATTGATTCCAATACTCTACAAGCCATTTGGGAAAATTAGTGAAGAAGGAGTCCTACCAAATTCTTTTTATGACACAAACATGGTACCAATACCTAAATCAGGAAGAGACAAAACAAAAAAAGAAAATTATAGACCAATTTCCCTCATGAATATAGATGCAAAAATTTTAAATAAAACATTAGCAAAAAGACTACAGCAACTTATCACAAGACTAATACACTTTGATCAGATAGGATTTATTCCAGGAATGCAAGGATGGTTTAGTATTAGGAAAACCATCAGTATAATTGATCATATCAACAATGAAACTAGCAGAAACCACATGACTATCTCAATAGATACAGAAAAGGCTTTTGACAAAGTACAACATCCATTCCTATTAAAAACACTAGAAAATATAGAAATTAATGGAGCTTTCCTTAAAATAACAAGTAGCATCTATTTAAAACCATCAGCAAGTATTATATGTAATGGGGATAAACTAGAAGCATTTCCAATAAGATCAGGAGTGAAACAAGGGTGTCCACTATCACCCCTCTTATTCAATATAGTACTAGAAATGTTAGCAGTAGCAATTAAAGAAGAAAAAGAAATTGAAGCAATCAAATTAGGCAAAGAAGAGACCAAGTTATCACTCTTTACAGATGATATGACTATATACTTAAAGAATCCTAAAGAATCAAGTAAACAACTACTTGAGACAATAAATAGATTTCGCAAAGTAGCAAGATATAAAATAAATCCACGTACATCCTCAGCATTCCTGTATATTTCTAATGAAATCCAATAGCAAGAGATAGAAAGAGAAATCCCATTTAAAGTTACTAGACATTATAAAATATTTGGGAATCTACCTGCCAAAACAAAGCCAGGACCTATATGAACCCAATTACAAAACACTTTTCACACAAATAAAGTCAGATCTAACTAAGGTGAAAAACATCAATTGCTCATGGCTGGTTCAAACTAATATAATAAAAAATGACAGTTTTACCTAAATTAAATTACATATTTAGTGCTATACCAATCAATTTACTAAAAATTACTTTAGAGGCCTAGAAAATATAGCAATAAAATTCATTTGGAAGAATAAAAGGTCCATAATATCAAGGGTATTAATGAAAAGAAATGCTAGGGAACGTGGCTTAGATACACCAGATTTTAATCTGTATTATAAAGCAACAGTCATCAAAACTACTTGGCACTGGTTGAGGAATGGAGAGGTGGATCAATTGAATAGATTGGGTACAGGAGACTCAGAAGTTAATGACTATAACAATCTACTCTTTGATAAACCCAAAGACCCCAGTTTTTGGGATAAGAACTCACTATTTGACAAAAACTACTGGAAAACTGGAATATAGTATGGCAGAAACTGGGCATAGACCATTATCTAACACCATACACCAAAATTAAATCTAAATGGGTGCATGATCTAGGTATAAAGGATGATACTGCAAACAATCTGGGAAAGCAAGGAATAGTTTATCTGTCAGATTTATGGAGAGGGGAAGATTTCATGACCAAACAAGAATTAAAGAGCATTATCAAATGCAAAATGGATAACTTTGATTACATGAAACTGAAAAGGTTCTGTACAAACAAAGCCCATGTAACCAAGATTAAGAGGGAAGTGGGAAATTGGGAAAGAATTTTTACAACCAATGTCTCTGATAAAGGCCTCATTTCTAAAATATACAGAGAATTGAGTCAAATCTATAAGAATATGAGTCATTCCCCAATTGATAAATGGTCAAAGGATATGAACAGACAGTTCTCAGAGGAAGAAATTAAAGATATCTATATGCATATGAAAAAAAGCTCTAAATCACTATTGATTAGAGAAATGCAAATCAAAACAACTCTGAGGTACCACATCTCACCAGTCAGATTGGCTAAGATGACAAAACAGGAAAATGAATGCTGGAGAGGATGTGGAAAAATTGGAACACTAATACATTGCTGGTGGAGTTGTGAACTGATCCAAGCATTCTGGAGAGAAATCTGGAACTATACCCAAAGGGCCATAAGTAATTTCATATCCTTTGACCCAGCAATATCACTTCTATGATTGTATCCCAAAGAGATCATAGAAGTGGGAGGAAGACCCATATGTACAAAAATATTTATAGCAGTTCTTTTTGTGGTGGCAAAGAATTGGAAATTAAGGGGATGCCCATCAATTGGGGAATGGCTAAACAAGTTATGGTATATGACTGTAATAGAATACTGTTGTGCTATAAGAAACAAGGAGCAGACAGACTTCATATCTACCTGGAGAGGCTTATACGAACTGATGGTGATTGAGAAGAGCAGAACCAGGAGAAATTTGTACACAATTACAGATGTAACATATGTGTGATAACCAACTTTGACAGACTGGACTCTTCTCAGAATGGAGGGCTACATGTCAACTCCAAAAGACTCTTGATGGAGAGAGATGGCTACATTCAGAGACAGAACTAGAAAGAACAGAGTTTGAATGCAGACTGAAGCAAACTACCCGCTCCCTGTCTTTTTCTTGTTTGGTTTTGTTTCCTCTTTCCCATTGTTCATTCCATCTGTTACAATCTTTCTTTTCAACCTGACCAATGTCTAATGTGAAAGTATCTGCAGATTCTATACCTGATTGTATGCTGCCGTGGGGGGGGGAGGGGAGAAAGGGGGAGAAAATTTGAAACTCAAAGAACCGGGGAATTGAATCTTATAAACTCAAAGTAACCAAACACATTAATAAAGAAAAAAAAAGGAAAAAAAATAAGCCTAGCCTTAGGGCTCTTCAAGGCTTACCCTTGAATTCCCTCCTCCCCTTCAAGACCTACTGTCACATCTTCAGTGCCTTGACCTGGGCTCAGGTGAGTTCCTCCAGAGCAGGGGTACAGGTCTATCTCCTAGGCCAGGGGTAGGGAACTGCAGCTTCAAGGACACATGTGACTAAGTCCAAGTTTGACAGACCAAATCATTTTAAGAAGGGGATTTGTTCTAGAAAGTCTGGATTCAGTCACAGAGTCACACTTGAGGTCCTAGAGGGCAAGGATCCCCACCGCTGTCCTAGGCCATGCTCTAGTGCAAAGAGCCTTGGGCTGGGAGTTAGGAAAATTGACTCCTCCATTTACCAGCTGTGTGACTTTGGGTAAATTGCTTTCCCTCTCTGAACTATTTGTTAAATGAGGGTAATGATAATAATAATAATAATGATTGCTCCCAGGGTTAGGGTCAGAAGCCAATGAGATAATGGATATGAAGAGACTTTGAAGATGGCCCAGTGGTATTCCCATATAAGGGGTGCTCATCCTCACTTGGGTTCTAGGCTAAGAAACACGTGGATTAAGATGTAGGGGCGGGGGGAGGTTCTCAGGGCCATGAAGCAGTGTTAGGGCATTAATCCACTATAAAAGCTGATTCCCTGCCCCAAAGTCTAGCAAGTATAATAAGCCCCAGCCCAGTCCCAGAGGTATGGCCTAGAACGCTCTCCTGCCTCACCTTCCTGTCTTGGGTCATCTCTTACAGGTGATGGTTTTCCTGATCTCCCCAACTTCTTTCTGCCCACTCCCCTGACATTACTCTGTGTTGACTTTGAAAACATCCAGCATTTACTTATCTCAGCAGACCACAGATTGTGACTCTGGAGGGATCTTCCAGGTCATAAAGTCCAATCTGTTCATTTTGCAGATAAGAAGACTGAGGCCCAGAGAGGCAGGGGCATTCTGCTTTGGGTCATGGAACTAGGACGTGTTTGGACAGGCTGTAAACCAAGGTCTTACTCACTGCAGGTCCAGGGCTCTATTTGCCACATCAAGCACCCTGTCTTATCTTAGGTACTATACCCCTCTCCCCTAGAAGAGAAACTCCCTGAGGGCAGAGACTGTTGGCTTCTTGTCTTTGCACTCTCCAGTCCATAGTAAGTACTTAAAAATGCTTGTTGGACTGACTAAGAAGCTCTTAAAGCCCTTCGAGGGTCTTACTTTCGCACTGGGGAGTCCTTCCTAGGATGCCCTGGCAACCTCAGGAGTTTCAGTCTGGGCTCTACTCTAACTACAGGCCAAGGGCTCTTTCTGGCTCTGGTTTCTGCGACTCCCTGAGGTTCAGGGACATTTCAGTGAAATGCAGAGGGGCTACTGTGAGCCTGGGGATTTGGAGGAGGGGCAAGAGCTGAAGGCAGCTGGGACCCTGGGTGGGGACCAGAACTGCCTCATTGTCTGCCATCAGAGCTCTGATGCATTATTTACGGCAAGCTGCTGGGTTTCTGGGCCTGGACCAGAGAGGGCTGGCAGAATGCAGAGTACTTGAACTTACATAATGTCAGGGAATGTCAGGGAATCTCTTACTGACAAGAGATCTGAAGGGCACACGTAGGGACTGGCTGGTGGGCTGCATCTAACTACAAGAAGGCGAATTGTTCATCACTGCTTAATCCTTTGGAGGAATGAAATGGAAGGCACACTGACTCTCTGTCTGTATACTGAGCCAGCAGGTCAGAGGGCATGGGGAAGGGTGGAGGGAAGGGAAGGGAAAAAACTGCGTCCATGGAAGGTAGCTTGCTCTGATGCACTGGCAAAGAGTCACCAACTATTTGACTCCAGATCCCCTGAAAATGGGCCCCCATGATTATTCCAAAGCCAGTCTGGTTGGGCACACTGGGCATGTGGCTGGGCACATTGGAGTTCTTCCATCTCGCTCAATTTCTTTGTGCTTCCACTAAATCCATTTCTCTGAGAGAGTCATGAGCTTAGAACTGAAACAGATCAGGTGTCAAATATTGCCTTTGAGATCAACTGTGTGACCCCGGGCAAGTCATATCACCTCTCCCAGCCTCAGTTTCTTTAATCTGTAAAATGGGGATTATAATCCCCATTGGGAAGTGCAGTGTGACATGATCAGTCTTGGATTCAGGGGGACCTGTGTTCAAGTGCCACCACAGATATATACTGGCCACATGACCCTAGAAAAGTCCCTTTCCCTCTTAGTTCCCCAGACAGCTCTCTAAAGTTTTTAAGCTACCAAAATGTTGTTCAGTAGTGTCTGACTTTTTGTGACCCCATTTAGGCTTTTCTTGGCAAAGATGCCAGAGTGGTTTGCCATTTCTTTCTTCAGTTCATTTTACAGATGAGGAAACTAAGGCAAACAGGGTGAAGTGACTTGCCCAAGGTCACAGAGCTAGTAAGTGTCTGAGGCCAGATTTGAACTCAGGAAGAGGAGTCTTTCTGACTCCAGGCCTGGGCACTCTATCCACTGCAGTGCTACCTAGCTGCCCCAGAGCTACCAAAATACATTGGATTTATCTTATACATATTTTGCATACACTTAGTTATAGGCATGTTATCTTCACAAATAGATGGAAGTTCCTTGGGGATAGTCTATTCATTTGTCTTTATATCCCCTGTGCCTAGCATAGTGCTTGGCAGGCACATAGTAGGCACTTAATGGCTGAATGGTTGATAGAGGGAGTTTTTACAGAGGGAGTTTTCATTCTACAAATTCCCTTAATAAAAGGATTTGTTCTATGAAGTTTGGATTAAGTCAAAGGGCCGCACTTGGGGACCTAGAGGGTCACATGTGGCCTCGAGGTTGCAGGTTCCCCAACCTGGAGAGTAATTCCAAGGCTCATGGAAGAGAAGGGACCCAAAGCATTATATCCAAGTCAGACACTTCTTTTGCTGAAACCAATTCCCTTCTTTGGGCTCTTTGGAGGGATGGTAGGCTCATAGCCTTTGTGCTGGAAGGGGCCTTGGAGGTCATCCAGACTAATCCTCTCCTTTTATAGACAAGGAAACTGAGGCTCAGAGAGATGAAGAGACTTGCCCAGAGTCACACAGCTAGTAAATGTCTGAAATAGGACTTGGAGCCAGGTTTTCCTGACTCCAGGTCCAGTGCCCTGTTCACTGTACCATGTTGCTTCTGTATGATTGTGACTTGTCCAAAATTCAGCATCATCAGATATTCAGGGGATCTGACATGCTGATGCTCACCTGTCCTAGCTCTAGCTGCTCACTTCTGCCACCCCTGCAAGGCTGTTTTGCCTCCTCCAGGAGGCCTTCCGGAAGCCCCTCTGCTGGTTAGCACTCCCTATCTCCTCCCATGGTCCTGCATATATTAATCTGGGTCCTTTGAGTCCCCGGGAAAACCTAAGCTCTAAAGAGAAAGGGACACCTTCACCTTGTCTTAGACCCCCAATGACTGACACATAGCACCCAGTAGCCATTCAATGACAGGATTGGAATCATGACCTGTCCCTGCTGCTGCCCCCACCCTCACCTCCCACCAGCACAAGAAGAAAGAGGTGAAGCCTCCTCCTGTCACCACCGGGTGAAGCTGGGCCACTGCCATGCTTAGGGCTTTTTGAGTTCGAGCTTCCCTCCTTAGTTGTCCTGTGGCAGCTCTCAAAGGACACATATTCAGCCATCAAACTTCATTCCCTCTAAGGATTCTGAGGTTATATTATCTGCAAGCTGCTCGGAGAACCTCTGGAGAGGAAAAGAGTCTCTTTCTCTACAAAGATCCTCCTTTCCTAGCCATTTCCTCAGGCAGAAATTCAGGGAACTCTTTGTCCCTGAAAGAGTGTGCTCTAGAATCCCCTCACCCCCTTCTGACCATAAGGACTTCAGACTCTTGGTGCCTTTCCTAATTTTAAGGACTGTTGTTTAAAGCCAAGCTCTAGTGGAAAGAGCCCTGGGCCTGGGGTCAGGAGACTGAGACTCTAGTCCTTTCCCCACCACCTACTAGCCTTGTGATCTCAGGTAGGTCCTTTCCCTTCCCTGGCCTCAGTTTCCTCCTCTGAACAAGGGGTTTGAGACCCTTAAGGGTCCAGTCCAGCTCCAAGAGATGGTGTTCTTTGTAAAAGGGAACCTCAGCACAGAGATTTGCATAAGGAGGTGCATATTAAAGGTCAACTGGTTGTACCCACCTCTGGGTCAGAAGCTCTAGGTAGGTCTCCATCAGAGATCTGCCTCAAAGGAAGGAAATGCTTTTTATTAAGCACTTACTCTGTGCCAAGCACAAGCTAAGTGTTGGGAAGACAAAAAAGCAAGAGAAATAGTTGCTTCCCTCAAGGACCTTACATTCAGGTAGGAGGACACAATCCATATAAGGGAGTGGTGCTTAAGAAAGGCTGTTTTGGTTTGGGGAGTCATATGAATGAGAAGAGGAGGTCATGGGGGAATTATTTGATGTGCCCCACAGAAGCAAAGGTTCTTTGGCTCTGTTCCTAGAGCAAGAGGTAGAAAATGTGTTGGGGATAGAGAGTGGGGAGGAGGTGTACATGTACAGTGTACATGCGAGGTGTAGGGTGGATGAATGGATGGATAGATGGACAGATGGACAATTGGATGAATTAGGGTTGGCTAGATATAGTAGGCTCTCTCTCTTTCTATCTCTGTGAAAGTTGTTCCTTCTTGCTAAGTTAAATCTCTCTATTTGCAGCTCAAGCCTACTTCTTAACTTTCTGTCTTCAGCTGAGCTCTTGGATAATACTTTGTCATTATTTTCCAAATAACTTTTTATCAACTTAGAGACATGACATTAACAATCCATAATGCCTGTCAGTGTGACCAGTTTCTTCAGTAGTTCACTCCTTGCATCCTGTATAGCCTTAGGAGGAGTTGGTGCTGTTTACTGCTTCCCCAAGGTAAGGAGAGATAGAGTGATTTGTTATGAGCCCCCATGTTGAGTCCAGAATAAGAGAGACTCCAATACTCAGGTCCTTAGTCTCATAGCTTGGGGCTTTGTAATGAGAAGGCATATGAGGACATCCAGTGAATGAATAGCCCTTTGCCTAAACTCAAAGACAGAATCTAATCCCCTGCACACAGTAAGTACTTAATTTTTTATTGAATTGAATTCATTTAATTGTCTTATCTATTTAGAAACGATTCTCAAATCTGTATACCTAGACTTAATTCTTCTCCTTAGCTTTAACCTGGCATCACAAACAACTCAAATTGAACAGGTTCAAAAGGGAACTCATTGTATTTGCCCTCAACTCCTTCTCTTCTCCAGGGCATTGCCATCCTTCCAATTATCCAGGTTCTCATCCTCTGAATCACACCCACTTTTCGCTATCCCGTAGCTATCATTACATAAGCCTTGTTGTTTATACTTCCACAGTATCTCTTGTACAGTTACCTCTCCCCTGCCATATCTATACCCACACAGTTACTCATCTAGTTTAGGTGAGAAGTGACAGCCTGGATTAGTGCAATAGCCTCCTAATTGGTCTCCCTGCTTCCAATTCCTCTCCAAATAGCTGCTTAATTGATATTCCTATGACATTACTATGACAATATTCCTATGTCTGATTAAAGGTATAAACATAGGCAAAGAGGAGAGAAAACTTATCCCTATTTGCAGATAACAGGACGGTATACTTAGCAAACCTCAGAGAATCAGCAAGGAAAATCGAGATGATTAAGAACATTAATAAAATAGCAGGATACAAAACAAACCCACAAAAATCATGAGCATTTCTATTTAGTACTATCATCCAAGAAGAGTCAGAAATTCAATTTAAAATAAATAGTAAATGTATAAAATATCTAGGTGTTCACTTACCAAAATATACACAAGATTCATAGAACTACAATATTCTTTATAGAAATAAAGACAAATAACTGAAGAGAAATTCACTGCTCATGGTTAGGCTGTCCCAATAGAAAATGGAATCACTACATTCATTTACAGAATTAATGCTACACCAACTAAATTGTTGGATGATACTTTACAGTACTAGACAAAATGCATTTAGAGGGACAAAATGTCTAGAATCTCAAGAGAAATGAAAAGGAAAAAAGTACAAATTGAGGGTCATGGGATTACCAGAACTCAGATTATATTTTAAAGCAGGAGGATGGTAGTCATACGAGACTATTTGGCCCTGGAAAAATCTCCCACAAGCCTCCACAACCCCAGAAAGGTAGATCAGTAGGGCAGATTAGGTAAACAACAAGCTAAAGGAAGTGAAAACAGTAGCCCACAGCTTGTTAAACCTGAGAACATAAATTACTGGGGGAAGGACTCCCTTTTTATAATAACTATTGTAAAAAACAGAAAGCAGTCTGGGAGAAACCAGGTTTAGACCAGCATCTTCTAGTAAATATCACAATGTGATCCAAATGGATACATGACTTGAACACAAAAGGTCACATCATTAAAAAATTAGAAGAAAACAGAAATACCTTTTACAGTTCTCACCAGTGGGGTGAATTCTTAGTCAAGCAAGTGCTAGAAGAAATCATAGGAGACAAAAGAGACAATTTCCATTACACACACACACACACAAACTGTTGCACAAATAAAAAGAGAAAGAGAATAAGAGAAAACAGAGCTGGAAAATATTTACATCAAATATCACTGATAAAAGTAAAAAATCCAAAACATACAGGAAATTGACACAAATATACGACACTAAGAGCTATTCCCTAATAGCTAACCAGTGAAAGGGTAACTGCAGGCTCTTTAATGACCACATAAAAATGCTCCATGTACCCCAAATTAATTGAACTGCAGATTAAAACAAATCTGATATTTCACCTCACAGCTTGCAAAGTGGTTGAGGTCCCAAAAGCCAGCCACAGTCAATGATGGAGAGGTTGTGGGATGACAGCACATTCACTAATACATTGTCAGTGAAGTTGTGCCATGGTCTGAGAATTCTAGGGGACCAATTTGAAATCTTTCAAGAAAAGCGTCTAAGCCATCTATATCCTTGGTTCCAATGATTGCCCACCATTTACCAAGGGCATCCAAGGCCGATATGCAGGTCCAATATATCCCTAGCACCGTTCTTTGTGGTAGCTAAACAAACAAACAAACATAGAAAACAAAACCCAACTGATTGGGGGATGCATGAAAGGACATGAAGCCAGAAGGACTTGGTGCATCTCTTGGTCCTGGCTCAAATCCAGGCCCTGTCACTTGCTACCTGTGTAACCTCAGACAAGTCACTTACCTACTCTGAGCCTTGACATCATCTTCTATAAAAGAAAGTGTTAAGATGGACTCTAAAGTCCCTTCCAGTGACAGATCTCTGATCCTATGAATCATAGCTTATGGATATGATGGAATATTATTGTGGTTACTTCATCTCCTGTTTTCACTTAGTTTTCTTTGTTACAGAGATGGGTTCATTGGAGAAAGAAATGGGGAGTGGATTCCAGAAGGAACTGGGACTTAAATACATTTAGGCTTCCAGAAAATGCTTTCATATTGTTTCTGATTGTGCCACTCCCCTACTCCAAATCCTCAATGGCTCCTTTTGGATTTTAGTCTTGCATTTGAAGTCTCTCACACTCTAGCTTCCACCTCACTTTGCAAACATTCCATATCACCCCTATTTACACACATACTCTCCCAATCTAACTGACTTCTGCCACTCATTCCCCAACTTTGACTTGCCATCATCTGACACCATGGATTGGTCCAAGTTGCCTGTCCCTCCTCAGGCCTTCCTCTTTGGATTTCTAGCTGCCTTCAAGATGGAGTTCAGAAGTCACCTCCTGGGAAGCACATGGACTGAGGGCCCAACAAGTGTCCAGAAGGGGCAGAGGTCACCGGGGGATGGGGGAAGGAGGCTTCACAAAAGAAGAGTTAGGTCTTTAAGGGAGTATAGGATCAGAAAGGAGAGGCATTTCCAGGGTGGTGACTATGAAAGTATGGAAGTGGGGAACCATCCGACCATTTGGGCAACCATTTGGGCAACAGTGAGGCAGGATTAGTTTGGCTGAAGTTGAGGGTGGCCTTCACTTGGGAAGCAGTGAAAGATGAGGCTGAAAAGGCACCTGGGGGCCAGATTTCAGATGGCCCTAAATGCCAGGCTGGATTTGGACTTTATTGCATCAGCAGTGGGGAGCCAGTGAATGTTCTGAGATGTCACAGGGCATTGAGTGATGGACTGGGAATCATAAGGAAGACAGGAGTTCAAGTCCTATCTCAGACACTTAAAAGTTGTGTGACCCTGGGTCAATCACTAAGCCTATTTAGGCCTCAGTTTCCTTATTTGCAAAATGGGGCTAACAAAGTACCTACGTTGTAGGGTTGTTGTAAGGATCAAATGAGATCATGCCTGAAAAGTGCTTTGCAAAGCTCAAGGTGCCATAGAAAAGTGAGTTTTTCTTATTTCTGATGTCTATGAAAGCAGCTACTTCAGATGGATCAGAGAGGCCTCCAGACATGACGCCAGAAAGTGAGTTTAAGAGGTTATTTCTTGCAACGGATTTCAGGAGAGGAGGGTGATGAGGGGCCAGAATTAAGATGGCGGCCACAGGGATGGGGGGGAGAGAGAATGCACTCGATTGACTCTCTGAGGGCAGAGACCATTTCATTTTCTTTTGTTTCCCCAGCACAGTGCCTGGCAGACAGCAGGTACCTAATAGATGCTAATTGAATTCAAGGGAAGAGGGGACATAGTAACTGAATGAATGTGTAGGGTAAGGGGGAGGTGAGAGATGAACAAGATTTGGAGCCTAGGAATGAGGAGAAAGCTAACATCCTGAAGAGAAATTTCTATTTTCTTTGACCATCAAGGTCTTGATTGGTGTTTCTTTTGAGAAAGGATGGATCTTGGGGGATATTTGCTATCAGCTACTCAAGTCCATTTCAAAGCTTTGAACCTTAGAAGTCTGGAGCTAGAAAGGCCTGGAGGAGTCAACTCATCTATTTCCCAGACTGCAGGCAGGGCTAATGTGATAGATAAAAATGGATCCAGTTTCTCACAGAGGTGAGGAACTTGCAGCCTTGAAGCCATGTGTGGCCCTCTAGGTCCTCAAGTGCAGCCTTTGGCTTGACGGAACACACTCCCTTAATAAAAGGATTTGTTCTGCAAACAGTCAAAAGGCAGCACCAGAGGACCTAGAAGGCCACATGGGGCCTTGAGGCCACAGGTTCCCCACGCCTGCACCATCTATTTTGGGGCTCCCTTTTCTTAGCAATAAAGCCCAAGGTTTTTATTCTTCCTCTCTTCTGACTTGGTGTCACTGTCTGTCTCCTGGTCTTTCAGGCACATCTCCTACTGGTCCTCTTAGCCTGGGGACATGAGCAGAATTTCAACCACCCCCTTTCTAGGCCTTGGGCTGCTTTTCCATAGAGCTGAAGGGTGTGCTTTGGGTTTTTGACTGGGGCAGGGTGAGAATCGTTTTGTCTTCTCACACAAGGTCTGGGACTCCTTAAGAGTACAATGAATGAACGAGTGCCTTGAAGTCCCAGTGAAACAGGGGGAAGATAAATGGAAGAGGAAAGGACTAACATCAGGCAGGATACAAGAGGCCCCTTAGGGTTTATTAAATGTACTTTCCTTTCAAAACCCTCCACAATAATCAATCACCTCACCTACAAGCTGACTCCCGAGCCCCACCTCAGCTCTGGAAATTCTAGAGCTACAAAGCTAGGAGAGTAAACTGAGAAGGGTAGTTAGGTGGTGCAGTGGCTAGAGTATGGACCCTGGAGTCAGGGGGACCTGAGTTCAAATCTAGCCTCAGACTCTTCCTAGCTGTGTGACCCTGGGCAAGTCACTTCACCCCAATTGCCTCCAAAAAGAAGAGAGAGTGAACTGAGGCAGAGAAGAGAATGGAAGATCTTGGAGCTAGTGATCCTGCCACTTAAATTGAATAGTGATTTTAAAGAGCTCCTCCTATGTGGAGGCAGGCAGTGCTTGAGGCTGGAGAGCCTGACTTGGTGTCACAGAGACCTGGTCAAATGCTGCCTCTGACCTACTGTGTGACTTTGGGCAGTCAGATAACCTCCACATATCCGAAACATTTCAAGCTTGGCTATAATGCCATCTATATTGGTCCTGCACTTGGAATTTCTTACACTGACATTTCCATGTTTTCAATCTCAATGAATCCTCACAGCAATGCTAGGAAGGAGGTAGAGCAGGGATTAGAGACCCATTTATCAGATCAGGAAACCCAGGCATAAAGATGGTGACCATCTAAGGTGACAAAACAAGTTAGTAGCAGAGCCTTCTCTCTCTATCTTGTCCTCCTCCTGCTTTACAGATGGGGAAACCGAAGAGGGAAGTATGTTGCCTCTGAGGTTAGCTCTGTGCCTCCACCACCTAGGGATACATCTAGGCCAGGAAAGAAATAGAGCTATTGCACGGAGTGAAAACCACGGAGCTGGCCACTACAAACAATGACAGATGCTCCCAGCCCTTTCATAAGATCCCTTTAGGAAGCACACTGGCACATTCAAGTCCCTGTTAGGGGCTATAAGTTGTCATCCTCTAAGAATGAGTAATCCACCATCCAGATTGATACCTTCTGCTTATCTGCTTTTTAGCACCTGGAAGAATTTTCCCAAATTCAAATCTATCTGACAAGCAATGATTAAGCCCCCTACTATGTGCCAGGTATTGTGCTCAGAACTGGGGAGAAACAGAGGCAAGAATGATCTCTTCCCTCAGAAGATTGCATTCTTCTGGGGAGAATCAATATATACCCAGATAAGTCAATACAAAAAAGCGTGCCAAGTAAATAGTGAGAAATTTCTGGGGCTGGAGGTTTTCCCCGACTGACAACTGAAAGAAATGAGGAAAGGCCTCTTCTTCCACAGGAGAGCAGGTGACCAGAGCTGGCAGAGAGAGGACAAATCCTTCCTACCTAGAACAGACTGACCTCAAAAAGTGCATCCCCATCCCATATAAAGGGAAAAAAGCAACCAAGGATAAGTTGAAATGGTTTGCTAGGGGATTGGTGAAGAAGCAAATCTCACCTCTGAAACTTATTAGCTATGCTACTAAAGGCAAAGCACTTCTTCCAGCCTCAGTTTCCTCATCTGTAGAATGGAAATAATAATGCTTCTCGTACTTACCTCAAAATATTTCCTATATAAATGTGTGTGTATGTGTGTGTGTTGCTTTGCAATCATGTCAGACCTTCTTTTTATGGGAAGAAACAGAGCTATGTTGGTTTATCTGACTACCCCATCTCTTCCACCCTCCATCTGCCTTTTGGGGTTAGGGGGCAGAGGACAGAAGGCAAGATGAGGTTATGGAGAGAGCCTCTTCAATGCCAAATCCTATCACCTTCTGGAGCCCATCATAGGTAAATATACCCCTAGAGCCCCGAGAGCAGGGGGGGTGGTGGTGGCAGTTCTAGACTGCCATTGGTTTGGCCAGGCAAGGTCCTGGGTCCCTGTTCTTCCCCATTCCCCCAACATGCACACACACACATAAACACACACATACACTGGGGTGATGCCAAACCCCAGAGGGCTCTGAAGGAGGAGCAAATAGTAGCTCCTGGCCCTAGTAATTATTTATATCATTTTCTTTCTTGCCTAAGACAGGAGCCTTGCCATATTGTGAGAACATGTGTCTGCTGGCTAAGCTTTGGCTGTCCAGTTATGTTGCTGCCTTAAGGAATGGAGCTAGTCCCAGGGAGGTCATGCTAATTGTTGTTGCCTCCCTGGCCTTATAGGATGAACCCTGGCTTTTTTCATTTGTTGGAAAGGGGCCTACTTCTAGAACTTCCTAGACATGGCATCTCTCTCCACTCCTAACCCTCTAAAAGGCAGTTGAGTGGAGTGGAGTGGGCTTAGGCTTGGGAGAGGCCTTAGATTGAGCACTTGCTCTGATACTTCACAGAATTGTACAGTGAGAAGGAAGGATCCTCTTTCTCTCCCCCCCACCCCCCTTAGGAGTTCTGTGACTCTGGCTAGTTAGCAGAGTACCTTGGTATGGAAAAAGGAGGTAGTGACAGTGGTAGTTCTGAGCCTGCTGGAATGGGCTGAGGCAAGTGCTTTGTAAACTCAGAAAGGCCTGCCCTGCTGCCCCCTGCAACCCCCTGCCGCCCCCTGCTGCCCCCTGCCACCCAGGCACTTTGTGTTTCAGTCAGGCTGGCTGACTTGCCGTTTCTCAGAGATGGCTGGAATGCTCTCCTTCTTTAACTCTGCCTCTGGAATACCTTGAATCCAAGGCTCTGTTCAGTCTCCATATCCTCCTAGAGATGGGACCTTAGTAACAGCTTCTCCTCCTAAAAGGAAAATGACTGGTATTTACTTTGCGTCTATTTTGCATTTATCTGTGATCTGGCCTGCCCTGGATAATGGCAGATCCTCTGTTTCACTGCATCCCCAGAACCTAGAACAGAGCTTGGCACACAGCAGGCCCTTGAATCAGTACAAAACAGGGATTAGAACTCAACTCCCCATAGTCTCTTTTGAGCAGGACCAGGGACAGAGACAGGTCAATAACAGTAAGCAGTGCAGTTTTTTCCTGATTTGAATCTACATAACTATTATTGTTTAGCCTAAACTTCTTCAGTCTGATTCATGGCATTAAAAAGTGCATGGCTTGTTCTTAGCAAATACAGGTTGGCCCCTAATGATCACTGCTTCCTTTTCAAAGTGCACATAAATAACCTTTACTGATGACTTTGGTTTTTGTCATGATCATCACTGAATCTACGGTCTCCCAAATGAGCAAAGGAAGATGCCAATGACCAGAAGTGAGCAGACATGGCACACCCTGCCCTGTTATGAGAAGAAAGAGGTGCCCAACTAGTCTTCATAATCATTTAATCTTGAGTTTTGCCAGGAGTCTGCACTGAGCTCGATGATCTCTAATGATCACATTGCTCCCACCTTTACCTTGTTGACCTGTCCCATAATACTTGTTTTTCATGATTACTCAAAGTTTATTTAGATGCCAGGTCTATGATCACACCTGCAAGGTCTGTCTTTCAGACCAGGCCAGAAGACTGGAGCTCATTTAAAGAAGCCAGAAGATCAGTTGCTCTTTGCCTATGTTGCTTTTTCAATTCTTTCTCAACTGTGGTTTTTTTCTATAATTTCCAGGCTGGAGAACATTCTTTTACGTAGAGAAGATAAGACACAAGAAAGAGCTGAGTGATGCCGATTTCTTTCTGTCATCTGTTAACAGTACACCATCTGCCCCAAACAACAGTGGCTCTAGCTTTTTCTTGTTTTTCTTGCTCCAAACATAGCTTTAACCCCCACCCCCAACCCAACGCTTTGGCATCCCCAGCAACTTTAATAATCCTCAGCCCATCCTGGCCTTTAGCCCACTCAATGCCACTGTTCCAAGTCTGGGTTACTCTTGTGGCCATTCTGATCTGGCAGACCCATTTGGAATGTGAACACCCTGCTGGGCACCCCGGGCATGTTTCTGCCATCCCCCCAATAACCCTGGTTTCTAACTTTGCAGTAATCCTTCAGAGCACACAATTCTGAGCATCCTTCCTCATTCACCTTGTTGCCGGCTCCTGCTGAGCCCCCTTTGATGATATCTTGAATATACACACTCCCACTGTTAGGAACATCTCCCTCACCTGGACCATCTGAAGTCTCTTAAGTGGCCTCCTTGCTTTTGTTCAGGCTGTCCTTCATGGAATGTTCTCTCTTCTCACAAGCAGCACTTCTTGGAATCCCTAGCTTCCTTCAAGGCTCAGCTCAAATATGAGCTCTCTATGACTCACGGCCCCAGCCCCTGCCCCCTGCCCAGGTGACACTTTGTAATTAATTTTATATTTACTTATTGCTTTACATGCAAGTTGTTCCTCACCCTCTGGCCAAAGGCTCCTTTCAGGCAGGAACTTTCACTTTTGTCTGTTCCCCCAGTGCCCAGTACTGTGCCTAGAGCATAGCAGGTGCTTAAGAAATGCTTGTTGATTGAATGCATCATCTGCTTCCTTATGTTTGCCCAGGCTGACCCCACTGTCTGGACTGCCCTCCCTCCTCCTATATGCCAGAATCTCTCTCTTTCTTCAAGGCTCAGGGCAGGGTCCAACTCCTCCAGAAAGCCTTTAATGAATCTCAGAACTGGAAAGGCCTTTAGAGGACAATTGACCCCACACACAGAAGAGCAGGAATCCCTCCAACACCACAGTTGCTCTGCAGTCATCTGGCCTCTTCTTGAAGACCTTCAATGATGGAAGGGGGGCATACGCTGCTGAGGCAGTTCATTCACTTGTAGATAAACAAGTGATGGGAAATTTTTCCTGCCATCAAACCTCAATCTGGCTCTTTGGATCTTCTACCCATTTTCCAAGTTTTTCCCCTGTGCTGTTCAAACAGAACAGGTTTAATGTACCTTTAAAGACTAGAAAATAATAATCACATGCAGCTATCCCCACTAAGCTCTGCTGACTCAAGTCCTTAGACCACATCTCCAGCTGATGGATGTCTTTCCTATCATGAGGTACCAAGAATTGATAACTCCAAGTGACCAGAGTAGGGTACAACAAGGTTGTTCCCTCTTAACCCCGGATACTATGTCTCTCTTAATATAGCCTAAGACTTAATTAGATTTTTTGGCTGCCATTATCACACTAATGACATATGGAGCTTGTGGTCCACTAAAATCCCAAGATCTTTTTCCATAACAACTGTTGTCTCACCATAGCACCCCTCCCTGATCTATCTCCATCAGGCAGCTATGTGGCACCATGGAAGAGCCCTGGGCCCGAAGTCAGGAAGACTTGAGTTCAAATCTTGCCTCAGTCACTTATTGGCTGTGTGACCCTGGGAAAGTCATTTAACTTTTGTTTGCGTCAGTTTCCTCATCTACAAAATAGGGATAATACTAACACCTAACTCCCAGGGTTGTTGTGAGGATGGAATGAGATAATAATTGTAAGGTGCTGAGCACAGTGCCTGGCACATAGTAGGTGCTATGTAAATGGTAGCTCTTATTATTATATTTATGAAGGAAAGTACGAGGGGAAGAGGATAGGAAAATTGGGTGCTGATAGAAGGGAGGGTGGGTTGGGGGAGACAAAAATCAGAAAGAAAACACTTTTGAGGATGGACAGGTTGTAAAGAGAGAGAAAGTAGGATAAATGAGGGAAAATAGGATGGAGGGAAATGCATAGCAATCATAACTGTGAAAAAAAATTACAGCCAGTTTCTCTGCTCAAGGCTTCCTTTCTCAAATATATAGAGAACTGAGTCAAAACTTATAAAAATAAGAGCCATTCCCCAATTGATAAATGGCCAAAGGATATGAACAGGCAGTTTTCAGACAAAGTAATCATAGCTATCTCTAGTCATATGAATAAGTACTCTAAATAACTATTGATTAGAGAAATGCAAATGAAAACAACTCTGAGCTACCACCCCACACTTATCAGATTGGCTAATATGCCAGAAAAGGAAAATGACAAATGTTGGAGGGGAAATGGGAAAATTGAGACACTAATGCACAGTTGGTGAAATTATATACTGAGTCAAGCATTCTGCAGAACAATTCAGACTGTGCCTGAAGGACTATAAAACCTACATACCCTTTGACCCATCAATGCCACTGCTAGGTCTGTATCCCAAAGATATAAAAACAAAAAGTCCTTCTTTACAACCTGACTAATGATTAATGTGAAGATATTTAGAGATCCTATATTGGAGTGCATCCCGCCATGATGGGGTGCGGGGAGAGATGGAGGGGGAGAAAAATCTGAAACTCAAGGGACTGTGGAACTTAATGTTGTAAACTAAAAGCAAATAAACAAATAAATTTAATTAAAAAAAAACAAAAAAATTTATAAAGATATCATATCACACATTGACTCTTAACCTTGCTTGCAATCTAATAAAACCTCAAAATAATGTTCAAAAATAAATACTATCGGGGTGGCTAGGTAGCACAGTGAATAGAACACTGGCCCTGGAGTCAGGAGGACCTGAGTTCAAATCCAGCCTCAGACACTTAACACAAAAACTAGCTGTGTGACCTTGGGCAAGTCACTTAACTAGAACTGCCCTCCAAAATGCAAAAAAAACCAACCCCTATCTATCCATGTCTTCCCCCCAAAAACAACAACAACAACAGCAACAAAACAAAACAAAAAAACCCAAAAAGGAAAAGGACATATATGTACGAAAAATATTTCTAGCAGCTCTTTTTGTGGTGGCAAAGAATTGGAAGATGAGGGGATGCCCATTGATTGGGGAATGTCTGAGCAAGTTATGGTATATGATTGTGGTGGAATACTGTTGAGTTATAAGAAATGATGAGCAAGATCCTTTCAGAAAAATCTGGAAAGACTTATATGAACTGATGAAAAGTGAAATGAATAGAACCAGGAGAATATTGTACACAGTAACAGCACCATTGCAATGATCAACTGTGAATGACTTAGCTCTTCTTGGTAATACAATGATCCAAGACAATTCTGAAGGATTTATGATGAAAAATGCTCTCCATCTCCAGAGAAAGAACTGATGGAGTCTGAAGCAGACTTTTTACTTTCTTTATTTTTCTTGTGTTTTTTTTTCTTTATGTGTTTTCTTTTACAACATGACTAAAATGGACTGCACATGTATAACCTATATCAAATTGCTTTCCTTCTCATTGAGAGGGAGAGGGGAGGAAGAGGAGGAAAGAATTTAGAGCTCAGAATATTAAAATGAATGTTTAAAAGTTGTTTTTACGTGTAATAGGGGGATAATAAAATATTAAATTAAAAGTCATACTTGAGGTTGGTTGTTTTGAATGTAAGGTTAAATTTATTCTTGTTAAATGTAATGTTCTTAGATCAGCCCAATCTTCTACCCTATAGAAATTCCTGTGAAAACCGATTCTGTCATCCATATCACCTATGACTTCTAGAATTGTGGCATCTGAAAACATGATAAGCATTCAATCTCTGCTTTGATCTGAATGGCTGAAAAAATGGTTAAATGGCACAAAGCCTAGTCCAGGTCCCTAGGGCATTCCAGCAGAGAGACTCTTACAAGTTGATGTTAAACCATTAACGACTACTCTATTGGGCAGGCCAGTCAAGCAGTTTGTAACACAATCCACCTAAAATTCTGTGGTAAGGCATTGTCTTGCTAGTTTATCCACAAAATAGCTTCTAAGTCTATCCTCCGCTTTGCTGAAATCTCAGTAAAGGATACTTAGAGTGCTTTCCTGATCTAGATAGGAAAAAAGGAAATGGAGCTAGCTTGACATGACCTGGTCTTGAGGAAACCACCCCAGTTCTTTGTGACCATGGATTCCTTTCCTGGATGTTAACTACTCCTCTGTTTAATAAGATTTTCTAAAGTTGGTCAGGAATTTGGATCAGACTCACTGGCCTGTGATTTGCAGCTGTCATAGTATTCTTTTTTTTGGAAAAGGACATTTGCCCTTTACCAGGCAGTCCTGTGGCATCTTTCCTATTCTCCATGATCTAAGACTCAGCAAACAGTGGTCATAGGTAAGTGTTCCAAGTGTCATTATACCCATTTCATGGATGATGAAACAGACTCAGAAAATCTGGCCCATGGTGACACAGCAAGTGTCAGACAAGATTTCAATTCGGAGTGGAACAGAGGAACTTGGGATCAGAGGTCCAGCTCCTTTTATAATAGAGGAGAGATTAGATTGACTTCTAAGGGTCCTTCCAGCTCTAAATCTCTGTTCCTAGGAGTCCAAATTCTGCACTCTGTCCATTATAAATAAGGCCTCTAATGCCCCAGCAAAGTGAGGTGAGGTATATCACTGTTGCCATTTTAGAGATGAGAATAACCAGGAGCTCAGGAAAAAAAGAGCAGCTTGTTCATGACAGTGGCAGAAAGGGGCCTAGAATTCACATCTCCTGATTCACCAACAAAGGCAACATTCCACTGAGACCTCTATTGTCCAAAGAGGAATAAAAGCCAGAAGAGTGAGTCTCAGAATCTCAGCTCTGGTGCCTAGCAGATTGGAATTGGGGCATACCACATTCTACTGTGGTGACACAAGGAAGAGGCAAATGTGTAAATACTGAAGCCCAATGAGCTACAGTGGGAAAAGGAAACTGACAAATGCCTTCATTTTCCTCCAATTATATTCCTGGTGAACAACAGTCATCTGCCCCCATTAGCAGTAGGGGCCCGGTAGCAGGTGGCATAATCCATCCCTACAGGAGCATGTCTTGAGTTCCCATATTGAGGCAAGCAGCATTTTGGAGCAGGGAGGAGGTTCAGCCAATATTTTCACTTGCCGATGACTGTAATCAAGACCGAGGGGATTATTCTTCACAATGGCCCCTCCCCCTCAAGGCCGCCTATTCCTGAATGTGTTTATGGTGCTTCCTTGCAGTGGACATTAGCCTCTAGAAAGTCTTTATAGGGTTGGTCTAGATGGTCTCTAAGCCCCTTTTCCGGTTTTGACATGGTGGGGGGGGCAGCAGGGGGAGGACAATGAAGGACCACCTCTAGTCTCCATCAGAATGTCTAAAATCTCTAGTTGAGAATGACGGCAGGCAGAGATTACCTTCCAAGCAGGTTAAGACAACAGGCAAGACTGCTGGGATAAGAGCATGTATAAAATAGCACCAGAAGGGGGTTTAATTACATTTAAGCAACCCTTAACAATGCCCCTGTTCTACAGAAGGCGCTGACCTATTCTATATGAAGAGAAAAATCAGACAGTCTTTGCCTTTAAGGAGCTTACATTATCATGCAGGAAAATGCAGCATGAACACAGATGAATAGAGGTATAGGAAGACTGTGATGGTTTGTTTAGTGGGTTGACCAAGTGATAGATCCTAGGAATGTCCCCACCCCAGGAGATACTGGTGGTGATTCTCCAAAGGAGCATTTGAGAGAGACACTGGTCGGGTGAAGGAGACCTTGTGGACCTGCTGGGAAGGCAGAAGGGTAACCAACGTCGCTTCCATAGGTGCAGCCCACTCTCCAACCTCTGCCATCCTGTGTCCATGGACTTCCTATCACTTCTGTTCTAAACTGGAGAGGGTGAATGCACACTACCTAGGGCCAGGCAGCTTTTTATGGAAGGTCCCATTTCCCTGATGGCCCTGAACTTGCTGGAGAATTGCCTGGGGCTTGTCATAAGGCTTAGGGCTGGTGCTCACCAGGAAGACAACAAAAGAATTGTGAAGGAAGGACCTGGCTGACATCAATCTGTGCCTATGGGCAAACAGCAGCGTGTCCTGTCACTTCTCCAGTCACCTCCTACCTGAATGCTTCTCCTAGGGGAAGACAAGTCCTGCTAAACTACAACAGAGACCAGGAGGGATTCACATCCAGCAGGACCCTGGCATGCTGGAACTATCGAGACCATTTTACAGGTGAAGAAAGTGTGTTCCAGAGCAAGGAAGTAATGAGCTCCAGATCCTAGAGTAGGTCCCTAGTGGAGCTAGGACTCAAACCCAGGTCACTGTTCTTTCTGTTCCACCATAGACAAAACCTCTAAGACTGGGTTAACTTCCCCGGAATTGCTTTCACATGATTCTGGCTCCAGTTTGTGGTCTGATCATAGACTGATGGGTTCCTGAGGCGATAACATTTAGCTTGGGTCTCAAGCCACTGGCATTTCAGCTTTGGATTTGATCACAACTTCACCAAGGGCCTATCTCATCATTTATCTGCAGTGTGTGTGTGTGTGTGTGTGTGTGTGTGTGTGTGTGCTCGAGCGCTCGAGCACTTCACCTCTGAGTTTCCAATTTGGAACTTCTCAGACCTAGTGGCACATAGAATGGGGCCATTTCTGACTGTGGTTTTTTCCCCTGAAATGATTTCACTAGGGACTCAGGTAATTCTTTCTTGAAGACTTGGTTTCAGGCGTCCTTTCTGTACAAATAAATATTAGTACTGTATTCTTGAATCTCTCTCAGCAGATTCTATCAATGCAAAGCTAAATGTGATTTTGCACCAGTTAGAAATAGAGCTGTAGCTTCAGACAATATTCATAGCTAATGATTACTCTAAAAACAAAAACCAAAACCCCCAAAGCCTAAAATGAAAATCATTGAATACAGTTAGTCAAAAAGACTTTCCAAGTCATCACTTGTCACAGTGTAGCTGGGCAGAGCAGCAAGGGACTAGGTCACCCCTGTGGCCAGGTGTCACACTGGACTCAGTAGTGGAGATGAGGTTGGCAGGCAGGACAAGAAAGACCAAGGCAATGGATGGAAACATAGAGCAGGTACAAATTGCAGCCATGGTCTGGACCAAGGGAATACATGGAAATCAGACCTTCAAATAGAGCAGTGGGTCAAAGGTTGGTCAGTTTTAGGGTTGAAGGGATAAGAAACTGTAGATGTGATCAAGGCAAAGTTAAGAGGGATTTGGAAGGAAGGAAGGTGGGGAGGCTTAGAAGTGTGGCAAACTGTGAAATGTTGCCTATAGATTGCTCCCAATTTTTTCAGGAGGGTTTTCAATTTCTTTAGGTATGCCATAGAATACCAAGGAGGCTACAAGGTGCACATGTACATATGCCTCTGTGTATGTGTGTGTGTGGGGGGGGGGGTGGAGGGAGGGAAAGAGAACTAGTCTAGGAGTCAGTGGGATGGGTTCTAGTCCTAATCTACAATGAACTCACTGAGATACCTTAGATAAGTGACTTTCTGGCCTTAGTTGCTCCACCTATATGAATTGGCACAGTTCCTCCCACCTCCCTGAGCCCCCATTTTCCCCCCAAGCCATGGTTGACTCTGCTCAGAGCTGTTCTACTCTGTTAACCATTCTTACCTCTTCTTCTGTTCCAACCCAGGCCTGAGCACTGATACACTTTGGCCAAATGGGCAGGGCTCAAAGAGAGGCTTTTGAGAAGAGTTGAGATATTGTCCTGTCCTGACTCCCGCCCAATCCCCCTTCTCCCCCCTCCTTGGTATAGTTCTTATTCTCGCTCATCGGAGCCTCATTTGCATGCTTGTTTATGAGAGCACAACTGAGTCATCATCTAGGAACCATTCCTCAGGTTGGCTGGAGCAGCCAAGCTGCAGAGACGCAGCCACAGAAGGGCAAGTGATGTTTGTGAGGTAGAGGCAGGCACTGGCCCCTCCTGTTAGCCACACGCCCTGCCTCGGCGCCCATGCACGGCCAGGCCACCTCCGGCACAGCCTGCAAATGCTTTCTCTTCCCAGTGCTCGCCTCCCATAGCTGGGTCAGGCTGGCAGACTCTGGAGGTGCAGGGCTCATGAGCTGGTGCCTCCTGCAGTCTAGCCAGGGCAGGAGCTCCCCGCCAGTGGGAGGTCCCGCCTCCCGGTGCTCCAAGGAGGTGCTCCAAGGAGGTGCTCCAAGGAGGTGCTCCAAGGAGGTGCTCCAAGGAGGTCGTTTGTGTACTCAGCTGAAAAAAATGAAAGCAAACAGGCAGAAATGCTCCGTTCCCTCTCCCTTAGGGATGGAGCCATGGGAGGAGATAAATTAGAATATTTGGAAGCAGGTTGGCAGAACCAAGCATAGCATGTTGTAAATACCCCCCCCCCCCAAATTAAGGACCCGAATGGCTATAAACAGGGCTTGAAAAAATTAAGGGGAGAGAGGCAAGGTGGGAAACCTGAGAACATTCTCCTGGCTCCCAGTGACCCCAATTCCAAGGCTCTATAACTCTTTCCTTAGTGTTTACAAGCCGAATCACAAGCAAAGTCGGGGGCTTCACATCTGAGCCATTTTTCCTGAATGGATTCCATCCCTGGCCAAGGCAGAAGAAGCAAGCTAACACCTGGGCTATCTTGTTTTTTGTGTCACAGACCAGATTCCCATCTGTCTGCCCCTTCCATCCTTCCCCCAAGAGAAAAAAGGGTGTCTCCTGTGGCCCTTTGGTGCTGGGTGCTATGCTGAGGCTAGCTGAGCTTTCTGAACACAGGGGAAGTTAGCCAGCCTTGGCAGGGCTCCCTCCCTCTGTCCAGTGGTCTGCTCCTGCCACTGAAGAGGGCCTGACTTCCCCCAGAAAAGCAAGGTGCTTGGGGGGAAAGGGAGCCAGTGACAGGCACTGCCATGAACCTAGCTGGGCACAAGGCAGCCATGGCGTTTCCTTCCTAGCAGCAGGCCACCTTTTCCCCCTACCTGCCTAGTCTGGGCTTTGCTCTTGGTGGGCAAAGAGGCACATTCTACCCGTTTGGGAGCAGCTCAGCTCTGTTCTTGCCTCAAACCCTTTAGGGATGTTGGGGGGGGGGCACCTTTTCATCCTCTCCTAGGGAAGTCCTCCCAGAGCTCTCAGCAGCCAGGGAACCTTAGAATAAATTGAGGAAATCTAAACAGCTCCACTGAATGCGGAATCTATTTCTCACTCATTTCCTGCCTTGGAAAGAGCCAATTCGCTATGTTTTGATAACATAATAATATAAAAAAGTTTAGTGGAAACTAACTCTCCCCGACTGCCCCCCTCCCCAAAGCAGCCCCTGGAGGAGGTTGGCTGGCCTGCAGGGATCAAGGTCTGAGGGAGGGAAATCAAACTTTGCAAAAGCCGTGCCCTAGCATCGGCCCCCTCCAATGCCACGCAATCCTTCATTTTCCCCTCCTCTGCTGAGAGGGCAGAGCCATCCTCCTTCAGCTGTCTGCCTGGGAAGGCTAGCTGCCGCTGCCTCGAGATAAGAGCTAAGCAGACAGTCAGCCCATCCTACCCCAATCTGCCTCCCACCCCATACACGCCCCCTCCTTGGCCTCCTTGGCCAAGGCTCCACACCCCTTCTACAACCCACTCCCTCGATACTGGCTCAATAAAAGTAGAACGCCTTGAGATCTGCAAACCGCAGATTTGTTTAAAAAAAAAATAGATGAAAATTGTGCTAAACGGATTTACGAGTCGGTGGCAAAAGGGACCACGATCGATCGCACTTGCTGACATATCACCACAAAATAGGCAGGACAATAGACTCCCCGAGGCCAAATTGCTCCCCTGTTTTTTATTTACCAAATGCACTAGTCACATAGAGGCAGGCAGGAAGGTAGACTGAGCCCTGCTCAGCTGTCTTGCTTCTCCTGATGGCGCTAGTCTGAGCCCAGAGAATGCCCACAACACAGATGCCGCTGACCCGGGCTGGAATCGATTCGAGCTCGTGTCTAACCTCCTCTAAAGATAAACTTGGGTACAGTTCAGAGATTTTGCTGGCTAAACAAGCTCTCGAGGCTTGATGGGGTAGCTTAGCTGGTGGCTAAAAGCTAAACTCCTTCATGCTAGGTCTGAAGCTCAGAGAAACTGAGGCATGCCTATGTAGGTTGGGGAGTGGAGGGAAGAGATTCGTCGTCCCCAGCATCTGAGGACCCACTAACTTCACTGCACAGAGAGCGTCAACAGAGCCCAGGAGAGCCACGTTAGAAAGAGTAGCCAGAAGTAGGCTTACAGCCTGGTTGACTGCCCTTGACCGTGGGGGCTCACCACCTGGCCTGGGCGGCTGTGGCGGTTTGGGAACCGCGGAGGCGGTGTTCATTTAGAGCCAGAGAGCCTAAGGTGATGAGGGGGGAGGGGAGCAGAGGAAGCAATGAACCCCTACCTCCCCCCAACCCCCACCCGCCTTTTGGAGTTCGGTAGAGAAAGGGAGCAAGGAGGTAGGAGTCTGAAGTTTGGAGGGAGGCTTGGTGCTCCCGGCCCCGTTCTGGGTAAGGGGCTAATAGGTGCCTGGGCCCGGACCACTCCAGTTCTCCTTTCTTGTCTGCCTCCCTTCCCTGCGTCGTAGTGGGGAACCTGGAAGGGAAAGGCCAAGCTAGGGCAGGGAAAGGCCACACTGGAGATCTCAAAGCCCTGCCGAAGGATTCCTCTGGCGCAAAGGAGGTGGTGCGTTCCCTCTGGCCCGAGTCGGCCCCCCCCCCCCAACTCCCCCAGAGGCTCTCCCGCCCCCGCCGAACCCAGCCCAGCCAGCAGAGCCCAGCTGAGCCCCCCGCCCCGCTAATCCCCAAGACAATCTGTTGCTGGCCGGCCGGCTGCCGAGTGGTGAGCTGCGGCCGGCCGAGCTGCGTGCGCCCCTGCTGCGGCAGCCCCCATCTCGCCACCCCGGGCCTGGCCCCGCACCCGGGCAGCCCTCGGCGGTAGCTGCGGTGGCAGAGGGCAGCGAGGTGCGCAGGGCGGCCGGGCAGGGCACAGCAGGGCAGACGGGCAGGGCAGACCAGGGCACAGCGGGGCAGACGAGCAGATTGGGCAGGGCAGACCAGGGCACGGGCAGGGCAGACGGGCAGGCTGGGCAAGACAGGGCAGGGTACCGCAGGCAGACGGGCCAGCGGACCTGGGCTCCCGCCCGCACACTCACCTACAGGATCCGCGATTCAGGCTCTACATCGTCTGGGGTCCTGGGCGGGGGGTGCCGAGCACGGGGCCGCCTTCTCGCCAAGCCGGCCGGCGACCTCCCTCCGACTGGCCGTCCGTCCGTCGGTCCGGGGGCAGGCGGCACGGGGCGCTGCGGGGCGGCCAGAGGGGCTGCCCTGCACCGGGACTGGAGAGAGAAGGGGGCTCTGGCCCTCCTCCGCAGGGACTCCCCAACTTCCTTCCCCCCTCCCCCTGCTCGCCGGGGCTGCTCTGCTCTCCGCGGAGTCCCCGGCCCGCAGACGGGCACGGTGCCCGGCTGCTTCTCCCTCTTGGTCTCCCTCTCCTCTCTGGCCGGCCGTCGGGCCGTCGGGCCTGCCCCGAGCCGGCTGCCTCACGCCTCCTCTGGCCCCCGGCTGCTTGCCTGGCTCCCACACGCGCCGAACAGCACAACAAAGGGAGCGACACTGACACGGGGAACCTGCCACGGGAGAGAGCGCCCCGCGCGCTGGCTGCTCACGCACGCGCACACGGCCGCGCGCCACGCGCGCACGCACGCGCACACGCTCGCACCCGCGCACACACCCGCACCCGCGCACCGGCTGCCGGCCGGCGGCCAGGCCGGTGGGGAGGAGGGAGCCAGGGCGGCATCCCCGCAGCGGGGTGGGGGTGGGTGCAGCCCCACCAAAGCTCGGCGCAGACCTGCCCCAGGGCCCTGCCCACTGCGCCCCTCGCTTCCCTGGGGAGCCTTCTCCCGAGCCTTGGGGTCCCCAGCGGGAAGCCGGACCCTAGAGCTGGGTGCCAGTCTGCCTGTCTGTGTGTGTATCGGGGTTGGGGGTGGGGGACTGGGGCCATGGTATGGGCAGCAGAAGAGAGTTTCTGGAGGGCTGGGGGCAGGCCTGGGAGGGGTTAATGTCCCCCTATGGATAGTCCCCAAGGCAAGTCCCCGCTGCCAAGCTTGGTTCTCATCCTGCCCCGGCTCTCCCCAGATGGCTTTTCGGGGTCCTTTCCGTGCTCTCTACTCTCCTTTTGCTGAGCCATGCCTGTGGCTGTCAGCAGCTTTCCGGGGCCAAATCTCAGGTCCAAATGAGAATGGCCTGAGACCCCATCCCCTCCTTTGGTGCCTTTCCCTCTCCCTAGTTCTCTGCTGGCCATCTAGCCTGTGGGGAGGGAGGCACTGAGAGCCCTGGATGGGGTCCCTTGAAAGACCAGCAGGGCCCATACAAGGGGCCTTCCAGTCAGCAGCCTTGTAGGTTTCCTAGCTCTGAAGCCAGACTTCTTAGAGAGCTCAGTCTTAGGCCCAGGGTTTGGAGACCAAGAAGGTATCACTGGACCCTGGAATGAAGCTCCTCCACCAGTGCCAGCCCAAGTTAGGCATGGTTTGAATCCTTCCAGTGGACTCCCTGGGCAGTCTGGGCAACCTCTTGCTGGACCTATAATTGGCCTCCTTCTTCTCCTGTCTGCAAGGTGGGCAGTGCCAATAAAAGGAGTCTTGGCACTGGGTAAACCTTGGGGCAGCTTAGTCTGCTTGCCTTCCCCCCCTTCTTTGTAGCTTGCCTGAACTGGCGCTGGTGCTTTGGTGCTTCTGATGCCACCACTCAACTAGTGACTGCAGGAAAAGGGAGGGCACCCTCATATCTCAAGGGGGGGGAGGAGGCTTATCCTCTCCATAAGCTCCTGATACAAAATGGGAACCGGAACCGCTCACATTTAGGGTCTCCAAATACTGAACATCAATGAGGGCTGCACTTCCCATGCACTCCACCAAATGCTTAGGACAATTGCCTCTACTTCTGCTTGGTGAGCACCCTGGGCTCTACAGAGTTGATCCCCTGAGGCAGAAGTTTCAGGTTCAGCCACACTTAGGAGTCTCTGTGCTGGTTTGGTGATGGACTATTCTGAGCCTAAACCAGCACAGCTGAGTTCCAAGATCCTCATCACCAGGTTGAGCAAAGTCCAACAGGAAATGTTAGCCATGATAAATGTGGTTATCTGATAGATTGCATTGTGGATGAATTAAGGGAGGGGGAAGGGGAAAGGCATAATCCCTACCTTGGCTCCTTCGCTCTTGAGGTCTGATTCACTTCTTAAAGAGACCTAGTCACTGAATGGGCGTTCCCTCACTCAGAGGGAGCACTTGAAAAAAACCTTAGCTTAAAAGGGTCAAGGTCTCCCACTGCATCCTGGGCCACCTCCAGTTGTCATGATCAACATCTGGCCACTGGACCCAGATGGCTCTAGAGGAGAAAGTGAGGCTGGTGACCTTGCACAGCCCCTCCTCACTCAAATCAAAGTCAATTGCAAGTCATGTCATCACCTCCCTGACGTCATGGTCCTCTTTGAGAATAAAGGTGAACCACACAAACTTGGAAGTTCGCTCAGTGACAGAATGAATGGAAAGGACTTTCTAAAGTTAGTCCTTTCTGAATGGAAGCATTGACTCAAATTATCGGGAAGGGACCCTTAAAACTTATGTAGGCAGTCAGTCACTGGGTCCAGGGGCTCATGGGGAAAGTCAGCCTTGAGCAATGGGAGATAGCTTATCTCAGATGAGGGGGGAGGTAGATATCTCAACAGAGGGTGAGATTTCACTGTCAGTGGGAAGGAGATCATCAGACTTCCCATTTTTCTGGCTCTACTTACTAGGAGCTAGTTAGCACCCTGGCTCCATGTACTCTCAAAGGCAACTTTGCAGCCAGTGGCCAAGTCCAATAGCAATTATCTGATGGCTTCCAGGGTTGATATCAATGATAGCAGACACTTCTATGGGGTCATTTTAAAGGTTGCCAAGTGCTTTAAATTCATTCTTAGATCAGAACCACACCCAAATGTTGTGTGGCAAGTTCTACTGGCATCATCATTCCCATTGCACAGATGAGGAAAGGGAGGTGCCATTAGCAAGTGTCAGAAGTAGGAGCTGACTCCAAGTCCAGAGCTCTTTCCACTGGACCACACGGCCCAAAAAATCTGGCCTCCCCAAATCAAGTTCCACTCATTTCAAGGTCTTAACCATTGTTGTGACTGAAGACACAATATTCGTAGATGGAGGAAGTTCAGCTATGAAAGGGGACAAGAAGAATTCTGATAGGGAGGACATTAAGGTACCATCAGTACTTGGCTCAGACTCTTCAATCCAACACCTTTACCCCCTAAATCATCCTTAGACTTTGGCTCTAGGCATTAACTGGTTTGAAAAACAATTTCACTGTAAAGTTTTTAAAAATTATAAATGTAGGGGCAGCTAGGTGGCGCAGTGAATAGAGCGTCGGCCCTGGAGTCAGAAGGACCTGAGTTCGAATCTGGCCTCAGACACTTAACGCACACACAAACAAAAACCTAGCCGTGTGACCTTGGGCAAGTTACTTAACCCCAATTGCCCTCCAAAAAGCAAAAAAATTTATAAATGTAAGGGGTGGCTAGGTGGCACAGTGAATAGAGCACTGGCCCTGGAGTCAGGAGGACCTGAATTCAAATCCAGCCTCAGACACTTAGCAGAAAACTAGCTGTGTGACCTTGGGCAAGTCACTTAACCCCAATGCCCTACCTTCCCCCCTCCAAAAAGCAAAAATTATAAACATAAGACAGAATGTGAAAGATTTGTAAAGTTGTTGGTATGAGGTGGGGGCAGTGGACAGAACATTGTATTTTGAGTGCAAGGACCTAGGTTGCTTTCCTGGCTCTGATACTGTGTGACCTTGGGAAAGTCATGATCTCTCTAAGCCTCAGTTTCTTCATCTGTAAAACTGGAGAATTGGACTCTTTTGTAATCGTCTCTTAGCCAGAACATTTGTTACTAGAGCACACTAGCCTCCAGTCACAGTGGATCTCAATAGACATATCTTCTCAATACCTCTTCATGTTGGTCAGGAGTACCTCTACCATGACTCTATCATGTCATAGAATCAGAGAATTTTGAATTTGGGGAGGACCATCTTATGCAACCCCAGTGGAGCAAGAATTCCCACTACAACACAATTTATAAGTGGGCATCCAAGTTCTTGAAGCCTCCAGTGCCAGGGAACCACTACCTCTGGTGTGATCCATCCCATTTTAATAGTTTTCCATATATCTTGGTGGTCTCTCTACTACTTCTGCCCATTGCTTCTAGCTCTGTCCTTTGGGACCAGGAAGAGCAAGCTCCTCTCTCACAGGATGGCCATTTAAATATTTGAAGAGAATGGTCATGCTCTCCCTAAGTCTTTTCTCTGCTGGGTTAAACATCCCCAGTTCCTTCTACCAATCCTCAAATGGTATGACAATCATCCTGTTGCCCTTATTAGGGTGCACTTTAGTTCGTCAATAGCCTTTTTAAAATATAGCATGAGAACTGAAGAGCCATCTTCAGATTTGGCCTGAGCAGGGGAGAGTCCACTGCCATTATCACCTCCTTAGTCCTGGATAGTGCCCTTCCCCCAGTGCAGCCTAAATACTCACAGCTTTCTTAGCACCACTGGCTCACATTGAGTTTGTACTCCAAGTGCTCCAGAACTTTATTAGATAAGATTCTGTCTAGTCTCATCTCCCCCAGCTTGCAAAGTTGATTTTTTGAAGCCAAGCCTAGGAGTAGTTTTTCAAAGGCCATGTTGACTTGACTTAGACATTGAAGCTGCCCTTTGATAGTTGATTTCTGAACCATCTTCCACAATGTTATATGCCTTCTATTGCCTCCTTAATCCCTCAGTACCTTCCTCTTTTCTGCCCCCCCCCCCCAATGGAACCTGCTTCCAGGAAAGGATTTGATAAACTCCTTCACACTGCTAAGACTTAATGTGTGACCTTCAGTAGTACCGGCATTTCAAAATGGGTCACAAAGCCTTAAGCCATGGAAATGGTGTTCTTAATTGTAGACTTTCCAAAATCGGTAGCCACTGTGGGGACTGTTCCATGAGTCAATCCCACCTTTGACAGCCCACACTGACTGTAGGTTTTGCATCAGTCTCCGAAGCCATCCTCAAACCATTTGCAAGATTTACAGTTTACAGTTCAATTAAATGCATAAAATTTAGTTGGTTACCAGGTTTTTTTTTTTTTTTTTGCCTTTTGGAGGGCAATTGGGGTTGAGTAACTTGCCGAAGGTCACATGGCTAGGTTTTTGTTTGTGTGTGCGTTAAGTGTCTGAGGCCAGATCCGAACTCAGGTCCTTCTGATTCCAGGGCCGATGCTCTACTCACTTCGCCACCTAGCCGCCCCCTGCTTACCAGTTTTAAAAGTCCCTCTCCACTGGCTTGGTCCCTTACTTTGTGCCTTTCTAAATTGCCATGAGTTATTAGGGAATGACATTGGAGTTTTAGCCTCATCCCCTCCTCCCTTTGTTACCCATTAAATCCATGTTCATGTTGCCTTTAAAGAAGCCAGATAAATAAAAGAATATAAAGAAAGGGGGAAAAAGGCATTTGTGATGGTGGTGTTATATGGGATGACTCGCTGCAGAGGGGGGAGGGGGTACTTGGAAATGAAGGTAATATAGAAATAGGATGTAGCCATAAAACAAAACACTTAAAACATCATCTGACCTATCCAAGTGTTGGTTTTATGGAGAAAGTCACAAGTAGCTATATGGCCTTAGAAAATGGGGGAGGGGATTCTTTGGAAATTGCTCCTAAAATTACATTCAGTCCCAGAACATTCCTTCCAGGAATCATCAACATTAGCTACTTTCCTAAAAGTCTTTTGTGCATGACTAAAAATACTCACACCTGCACCTAATTCTCAGTGGCCGAGAAAGCCCCTCTGAGCTTCCCTGCACTCAAGCTAACTCTAAAAGGTTAGAGTTTTACCTGCTCCCAGAACCAGCAGGGAGAATCCACTGCCAATGTCACCCTGAACTTAGGACTGAAAAGTGTGATAAAAGCCCTCTATCTCATGGAGAGATGCCGATTCTTCTCTTTCATGCTGACAGGCAATTTGGCATATTTTAATTAGTGTAGTTAAGCCCCCGGGAAATATTGCTTGGCCGCCAGGCTTTTCATTTTAGTAAGAACTCAAGAGCCCAGGGAGAGCTTCAAATCTCCAAGACACCTAGGGACTCATTTTCAGCCATGAGTGCAACAGGCAATTCAGTGCAGGCAATCTTAGAGCACCAGCGGGTGTGTTCAGGGCCCTGTGCTGGAGGAGGACAAAGATGAACGAGGCAGAGTTGCTGTCCTCATAGAGTTCTGGTCTATTAGGGAGGCTTGAGACAAAGATGCAGAGAACTAGGATATGAATTAGAGTATGCTAGCGGCTTGAAATTGATGTAAATAAAATCCTAGGAGACATTTTTAAGGGAGGGGACACCGGCACCAGACCTTGGACTTGAGGGACAGGAAACATCTCATGAAACAAGAGGGGAGGGGTTCAGTGACAAGGGACTGTGTTAGGCAATAAGGGGACAGAGAAACCTTCAAGAAGCTTACCTTCTACAGGACAATGCCATGCACACAGATGAGTTTAACATGTTGGGGAGTCTTGGCAGTAAAGGAGATATGCAAAGGATTCATGAAAAATTTGAGGAGGAAGAGAACACATTCATCTGGGAATTGGAGCAAGGGATTCATGGAGGAGACATTGTTTGATCTGGACCTGGAAGAAAGAGAAGAAATCAGAAAGCTTGAGATGACAGTGCCTGGCACACAGTAGATGGTTAATAAATGCTTGTTGACTGGATGAATTGCATGAAAGGAGGGAGTGCATTCCAGGCATGGAGTACAGATTGCATGAATCTATGGATATAAGCTAGGCAAAGTGCTATACTTGAAGTCTGGAAAGAGTGGGTTAAAATCCTGCCTCAGCCATTTGATAGGTGTGTGACCTTGGACAAGTCATTTGATATCTTGGAGCCTCAGTTTCCTCACCTGTAAAATGAGGATAATAGCACCTACTTTGCAGAGCTGTCGTGAGGACTGCACCGATTTGCAAGTAGATTACTTGCAAATGATTATTGTGATTATCTGGCAGGCTGACTGTTGGGAAGATTTAGCCTAGTCTAGTTTGACTGGAATGGAGTATAAGGCAAGTAATGTGAGATCAGGCTGAAAAGGGAGGTTGGAGCCAAATTGTGAAAGGTTTTAAATGTCAGGCTAAGGAGCCTTGCAGCCGAGAGAGAAGCACAGAAGGTTTTTGAGTCAGGAAAGTGCCATACATGGTCAGACCTATTCATTAGGAAGATGAATTCTGCAGGTGTGGGAAGGATGGACTGGAGAGGGCAGAGACTGGAGGCAGGGAGACCAATTAGCAGGCTATTGCAGCAGCACAGAATCAGGCTGAGCATCCTCTTTGGCCCCAGCACATCCATTCAGGTGGCTGGACAGGCACTTGCCAAAATCAGCCAAGTAATTACTGGGTGATTTGTGTATTGGAACAAACATTTGCATATGAAAATGACTTCAGCAACTGGATTAATTAATAGTTGGTTTTTAATGTGGGGCCCAGGGAGTGAGCCCTGCAATCTCTGGAAACTTTTTTTTGTCTGTTCTTGCCACTGAGTAGCTTCACCTTTGCTATTTTCTCTGACAGGCAGAAAGCAGCATTATCAGGCTGAGGGAGCAGACAGGGAGAGAAAAAAGGGCAGAGTGAGAAAGAGAGATGGAAAGAGAGAAGAGGAAGAGATGGAGGGGAATAGAACATATATTAAGCACTTACTGTGTTCCAGACACTGAGCTAAGAGCTTTACAATTATTGCTTCATTTGATTCTCAATAATCCTGGAAGGTAAGTGCTATTGTTATCTTTATTTTATGGATGAGGAAACTGAGGCAAACAGAAGTTAAGTAATATGCCTAGGGCCACACAGCTAGTAAGTGCCTACGGCTAGATTTGAACTCAGTTCTTCCTGACTCTAGACCCAATGCTCTATCCACTGAGCCCCTAGTGGAGCTAGAAGCAAGGGTGTGGGAGAGCATGGGGGCATGATGTGAAGATATCCGGGAAGTGTCATGAAGGCCTCTTTCCAGGCAAGATAAGGTGAAAGGTTCCCTCTAAGAGCCCAAAGTTCTTGAGATGGAATCTAAGATCTGCTTGGGGGTTGGGTGGGGAATGGCAGTGAGGGTGGAAGTGCAGACAGAATGTTAGTTGGGAAGTGATTTCAGAGGCCAGGTTCCAGGCACAATAAGGCAAAGGCTCATATAGCAGAAGAAGAAACAAGGATTGGAGGAAGATTAGGAGAAGGAAGCAATGTGATACTGAGACTGTGTCTACAATAGTGCCAGAACAACTGGTTAAAATGAGAAAATTTCAGTCAATGCAGAGCTTTGGCCGAGATGTTATAGATGAAATGCTTTGTGTGGTGGAGACTGCAGACAGAACAACAGAGCTAGGACCTGACTCCTCTCTAGCACAGAGTTTCCCTCACCAGAGAAATCAAGATAAAATCAGTTAGGGGAAACCAGATTTATGACCAGGATTCTATCCCCAGGATGCTGGGGAGCTGGGATTTCAAGGACGCCTAAAGCAGTCTCTGGCCAGAACCAAGGACAGCTCCTCAGCTCAGGCAAGGACTTTTTTTTTCCTTTTTAAATTAATCCTTTACTAATGAAATGCAATGAGGAACTTCAGTAAACTCCTCCTTCTGGTTCTAAGAGCTTGCAGCTGCATCACATTTTGATGGAAAGGGGACAGCAACAAGCTTAAATTCCTACCTGGGCTCCAACTCGATGACTCATTTTCACACCAGGAAAGATAGCTTTGGCACCGAATAGCACTCTGTTTACACTCCAGTGCCCACTGGTGGTGGTCAAGCAATCATCTTTTTCCCTTGAATTTTTGAAAGGCTCTGGAGATTGGTATTTACCATAGGACGGTAAGATCACAGAATGCTGGATTGGAAAGGCACCAGAGCAACTATCTAGTCTAAACCTCTCATTTGACAGAGAAAGAAATTGAGTTCCAAGGAAGGGAAATTTGAGGAACATAGAATGTCCAAATAGGAAGCGATCCTCCTTGCTTTAGAGTCAGGGAAACTGAGGTTGTGGGAAGGATGGGGACAATGTTTAATTCGATGTCCTGCATATTTATTTGTTAAGCATTTACTGTGTGCAAGGCCCTATTAGGTACTGGTTAAAAGAGTCCAAATGGACTTCTATTCTGGGATTCCAAATGGGTCTCCTATCTAAATCACACACTCAATTCTTGTTTTTAATTTAATCTTTCACTGACATTCAGATGAGTCCTGCCTGGTGCTGATGGACAACAATTGCTTCAATGTTGAGACAAGCATTTGGGAATTGCCCATCTTTTCAAGGTAAAATTGGCCCTTGAATAGGCTATCTCACTCTCACAAGTGACTCTCATTGCTCCCGGTGGAAGAGTGAAGCTATGGCCTTTGCTGCCATGGTCCCTTCTAAGCCCTCTAGTGCTTGAGAGGCTGTAAGGCGTGGACCCGAAATCAAGGCACCTGTCTCCAAATCTTGCCTTACCTCTGTCCTAATGGTGAGGGCATGGGCAAATTGCCCAACCTATCTGTGCCTCAGTTAACCCACATATAAAATGGGAATAATACTGTTCTCATTCCTTATTTCCCAGGAGTATTTTGAAGAGAGCAGCTTGCAAGCCTTAGAGCTTTATAGAATGTGAGATCATATTCCAATGAGTATGGTCTCCTACCGTTTGCTCATCACCTCACTTATGAGTCCTGTATTCCCTAAAAACTAGGTTCCAGCTAGTCTTCCATCCCTAATCAGAAGCTGCCATGGGACTGGGCCTGCCTGCTAGAGATACTGTAAGACTTCTTCAGGTGTAGACTGCAGCTACAGGGCCAGTTCCACTATTTTCTTGAACACTGACTGGAGAGAATAATAGCCTCAGAGGTCATCTAAGGAAACCAAGGCCCAGACTGGGGCTTGCTATGTCCAAGGTCATGCAGTGACTAGAAGCTAGCTCTCCTGTCTCCCCTTCATTCCCATTGGGCTTCCTAGTACTCCCCAATATCATAGAACTCCCCAGGAAAAATAGTAGTTAACATTTTGATTTATATCCAGGGGAGCTGTGCAAATCCTGGATTCCCATCTTGCCTCTGGCTCTGGAGACCTTTAGTAAGAGAAGAGATGGTGTCTGACCTGTCTCTGATGATTGAAACATCCACCTTCCTGAAGGTGGAAACCTGGGCCAAATACCCAGCTCTGAAATAGTGAAATCAGCAGTTAAAGGCCAGGCTGCCTAACTAGGGAAAATATTTTTTTAGACATTCTACAAAGATAACCAAAACTAAAAATGTCTAACAGGTGAGGAAGCTGAGGAGGAGCTTCTGTAAGCAAGGGGAAATGACGATTCTGCTCAAAGACAGTCAGAGAGTGGCAAATTAAAGGTTCTCCCTGGGCTAAAGGTGGGGTGAAAACACCAAGGTTGTCCCTAGGAGGAGGAATGACATTGTGTGCCCAACTTTCCCTTCTACTTCACCCCAACATTTCTATCCAGGTAAAATGGACTTCAGATGACCATCAGGAATAGCCTCAAATAAGAAAAAAAGTCTCAAAAAAGCTATGCACTAGGGAGAGTGGGGGAGGTTGTATATTGTATGTCTCTGACCATGAGATCTTCCCTGGTACTGGCTGGGGAAGTCACCCCAGTATCTCTCTCCACCCATCCCTGCTGCTTCCTTGAGTTACTGCATAGACTCTGGAAGCACAGAAGACTCCTCCAAAGTCTACAGCCGAAGGCAATTTGCCATGCCCTGGGTTCTAAGGTAGAAGGAGCAAAGCAATGACCGAAGACTGAGAGGGAAAATGCAAAGCCCCTATTCCAACATTGTCCAAACAGACTGTCAAATAGATTGCAAGCAGGAGACTTTCAGGCTTTATGGAATTTGTCTGTAATTAGAGTACAGACAGAATTTCCCACTGTGGCTGGATAACCAAATGTTTCATATCACATTTTGAGCTGATGGCCGGACACATCTGGCTATATTCAAGCAATAGAAGAGAATGGGTTTTTTTAAACATCATTACCCTCACAGAGGACTTAATGAATCCAGATACGTGGGACTAGGCCCAGTGCTGGGCAGGGTTGCATGAGAACATGTGATTTCTGTTCTCTGTTTTACAGGATGAGATAGATAAAACCACATAATTTGTACTTGATTGTGTAACATTACTTCATAGATATGAGTTGAATACTCCTCGGAGGGCTGGAGTATGAATTGAATATACCCTCAAGAAAAATTAAAAATGAATGAACTGCAAGGTAAAGTCAGTCTCTATTATCCATTTTGTGTACTTTCCACGTGATAAAACTGCCACTGATTCATAACTTTCAGGTCACATAGTCAGCACCCTCAGAAATGTGAGCTCATTGGTCTGCACTCCAGGTGTGCTGCCACCAGGTGGTAGGTCGGTGACTCAGTCTCCATGGCCCCACCATGTTTTATCTGAGCCTTTGATCACAGCCATTGATTTCCCACTTGAGAGAATTTTTAATAATAAAAAACCCACAGCTCACGAAAAAGCTAAATGTCAGTATCGATCAGTAAAATCAAGCTCAGCACCATTGAGCGGTATTCTAAGACTGTAATGTCTGGGTGGGATCCCTCACTTTTCATGCTGATCACACCGAACCTTGACTTTCCCCTTCTGTTAGGTGTACTCCTTCCTAGCATTTGGCACCCGAAAATTGAACTTCCTTTCTAGCATGCCTCGATAGAAGGAAAGAGCATTGACTTTGGAGTCAACAGAAGGGCTCGAACTTACCGTAGGATCCTGAGGAAGTCATTGATACTTTCTAGGGTTCAGCCTTTTCTTCTGTAAAATGAGATGCTGGATTAGGTGACTGAAAAGCTAAGTGTTCTTAAGTGTTCCCTGTGCCAGACACTGTACTAAATGCTGGGAAGTTGAGGGGAGATACAAACATGATTCTTGCGCTCAAAGCACTTACAGTCTAACAAGGAAGACAGCAGAGATAGGGGAGTTGTAGCCACAGAGGGCTATTTTGGCCAGGGAAGTCACAGGGATGGTGAGTGGAGTCCATGTCCCCTTCAGGAATGCTGGTATGGATTTGATGACTGTTCTCAGAGTGAGAGGGAAGGGGGATGGGTATGGGGCAGCTCAGGTGTCCGGGGGTGGCTCTGGGGGCACATAGCCATAGTGAATTCTCACCAATTGGTTGTATAGGGCCATAGGGTGGGAGTTGCAGTTTCCTGGGGGGAGGGTGAAAGGTGGAGATGATTTTTCTGGTTCCTTTTATTTCTAAATGTTGCGATCCTATCTCAGAGTCAAATGTCTGCCAGAGCTGATCCATAACTCATGTGAGTTCACCATCATTAGCACCTCTGGCTAGTATCTTCAGCTTTTACAAGGCTCTGGCCATGCTGGCCTCAGTCTATATATCCTAGGTAATCAGTTAGAGGTGATAAAAGGGCTGGCCTTTCCTGGAGCAGTCTTAAGGGCCAAGCCCCATCTCCTTTGCCTGACCTATGTTCACTCTCACACTTAACCAATGCAGAAAGAGAGGCTGACAGGGGTCACCATAGCTATTGCCTCAGGGTTAAGGCACTGAAGTACCATTCCTCTCCTGCTTATCCTTCTCCCACTATCCCCCCCCCCCACCAGAGAACTTCATTGATTTTACAGTCTTGCCTAGGGCTAATCTCATTTCCACCTTCTCTGTCCCTTGAATCTCTTAGACCAACATGGACTTCCAGGGCCTCAGAAAGCCAACTGCATTCTACTTCTCCTTCTCCCCTGTGGGCTGGCCTCTCATTTCCAAACAGCATGGCAGGCTCCATCAGGATCCTAACCCTTCACTGCTCCATGCTGGGTCTCTCCTCCCATCTCATCTTTGCAGCCAATGATCCTCACAACCCCATTCTCCACAGACAGCATCAGCCTTAATTGGAGAGTGACATTAATGGGAAGAGCTTAATCATTGTATCTCCTTCTTGATGACTCCTGTTTGTTCCCCACTTTGTGACTTTGCTCGGGCACTACCTTGCTGCCAATTACCAGGGCATCTGCCTTAGCAGGGGAAGCTGTGTATGGAGCCAACGATGGCTTTTGGGGAACATCACTGTCTCTGGGGAAATGGCCTCTAAACTTGCTGACAACAGAAAGGTGACTAGAGAAGTGATTGAGATACAAGGCTGTGTCTAGAAAGCCAGAATCCATTTGGCTTCTGAGAAGGTACATGAAAGCATCACTGACCTCAGATTGCTCCATTCTCTTCAATTCAATAAACACATTCATGAAGCACCTTTACCAGTTGCCAGAGACACAAAAACAAAATTGCACCTACCCTCGGGGAACTTACATTCTACTAGGAAATCTCCACTTTTAGGAAGCCTTACTTTACATCTGAGGAAACTGAGACAGTTAGAGGTTAAGTGAACATCAGAGGCCTGAATGGAACTCTTCTTTACTCTATCCACTGTGCCACCTAGCAGCCACTAGAGGGACTGCCAGAGGGAGGAGAGAACGTTAGTACTCTGAGACAGCAATCCAGAAATGTCCAGTGCAGGAGGTAGCCCTGAGCTGTGCTTGGAAGGAAACTGGCGAGTCTACGATGGGGGATAAGAGACAACAGGAAGCCACATGCCACATCATTCTTTGGGGTGGTGAAAACCCCAAGCTGGAGAGAGTCCTGCTCCAATGGCTGGAGCCACCTCATGCTTCCCTTGTATGGATTTATCTCCTGAACGCCTCACAGTAATCCTGGAAGGTTGATAGGCTGGGTAGCATTACTTTGACTTTACATATGAAGAAACTGAGATCCAGCAAGGTGCAGTGACTTGTCCAAGGTCACACAGCTAGGAGGGGAGCCACAATTTGAACTCACCTCCACCAAGTTCAACCCAGCTGCACCAGATTGCTTCTCTGAGGCGACTGATGCATCCAAACTGGAAGGTGAAGCTTTCTTGCTACCACCCTTGAATCGGGGGCTCAGAAATCAAGTGTTTTCAGTTTGTCCTTAGCTACTCCCCCCTCCCCCTTTCTTTGCTTCTAAGCCATTGTGACTGGTATTGTTAAAAGTCTGATTTTGACCCAAACCTGGGGATAGATCACCCTGAAGCACCTTTGAGGTGTTTCTCCATCAATGTGGACTGACCTGTGCTGAATAAGGCTCCCCGTCCTGTTTCTCTATCTCTGTCTGTCTCTCAGTTTCTATCTCTCTGTCTCTGGAAAGGGCTCCTCGGTTCTGAAGTCAGAGAACCCGGCTTTAAATACTTACTACCTGCGTGACCCTAGACAAATCACTTAACCTCCATTGGCCTTAGTTTCCTCAGATGTAAAGAAAGGGGTTAGGCTAGATGATCTTTAAGGTCCTTCTAGCTCAAAGTATCTGTTCCTATGAAACTAAGTGTGCAAAGGACCAGAGCTCAAGGGAGGAGCTGTTTGGAGGAGAGGAAACAGCTTTGGGAGAGGCTGATAGCTGGAAAGAGGGGACTTGGCCTCCTGGTCATCTGCTGATAGATCTGGTCCCTGGAAACATTTTGCCCTCTGGAGCTCACTGTAGGCTAGTAATGAGTCAAGATTTAGACCAGTAGGTAGTAAACAAGGAGGGTCCATGCTATAGGGCCATTTGTAACAAGGCCCTCAGTATGAAAGACCTGTGCTGTAATCATGTCCATGACAATGAAACACCCTGGAAAGCCTGGCCAATGGTCCGAAATGAGTAGAGCTACTCATGTGCTACTGCAGGGGCCAAGGATTCTCATTGGAGCAAGAAACCACAAGTCCACTGACTCTGAATGAACCCCAGAACAGCCAAGCATTTCTCAGGATTTGGGGCCAAGCAGATCTGTGAGGGAGGCAGGGCAGAGGGGCTGGATACTCTGCGAAGGGCTTCCTGCCTCTTTTCAAATACCTTCTGAAGTATGTCTCAGCTCCTTCACAGAACCCCAGGACAAGCATTCCCTCCCAGTCAGATCTGGAGGGGTGAAGAGCTAAGGGGCATCCAAGTCCAACCTCTGATCTTCAACCCTGGGACAAGGGAGGAGGCAATATAGGCAAAGGGGCTCCAAGGGCCATGGCAGCCCGGGGTGAGCTCCTAGGAGTATGCACAGGGTGTGGCTCCTTACATCTCATAGCAATCTGGAATCTGGTTTCTCATTTCTTAATTTTGGATTTTCAGGGTTGGCTGTTTATTTTTATAAAATTAAATTGACTTGTTTTAGTTTCTTTAGGTTCTTCGATGAGTAAAACGAATGTCCTTTATGAGGCAGTATTTAATAAATGTCTACCTGAAATAAAAGATAAAATTCTCTGGGTTCTCACCCTCATGACACGTGCTATTGATGGGGTGGAAGCAGTCACTGCCTAAACTTTTCCTCTTCTGCTCATGCCTCTGGGCACTGTGGGGAGGAAGGGGGTGTAAGGACAGGAGCAGCAGTGAGGAGGTGATGGAAGGTGATGGGATGGGGTGGGTTGGGATGTGGAGGGAATAGGATGTGGAGGGGATGGGATAGGGTGGGATGTGGAGGGGATGGGGTGGGATGGAGTGGGACGGGGTGGGGTGTGGAGGGGGCTGAAAGGCTCCCTGCCTTCTAAGTATACAGTGATACAGCTGAGAGGGCCCTTAAGCCATTTCATCTAGTGGTTCTTCATTCTGGGTGCTAAACTTTTATTTTAACCATTTTCAATATGCTTTTACTAATTTAAAAACTTGATTCTGATAAGGGCTTGCCTAGGTTTCAGCAGACCACCAAAGGGGCCCATGACACAGATGGTAAAATGAAGGCCAAAGAGGAAAAGGTACTTGGCCTAAGTTCACACAGTTAGGAGGAAGAAAAGCTAGCATTTGAATCCTGGGCCTCTGACTCCCAATCCAGGGCTTGTTCCATCCCACTGGTGGAGAACATCATGAGCAACCTTTGACAGGGGCAAATATCTATGGTAAAGCTTTGGGAAGGCCCAAGAAGAGACTGGGCTGTAGCAGAGCTCCTTGCTCCTACCTGCCTATGCCCATCCTCCCCCACTGCTACCTTTCAACCATTTATTAAGCATTTCCTATGTGCTTACTGAGAGGCAGCTAAGTGGCTCAGTAGTTAGAGTGCTGGGCCTGGAGTCAGGAAGACCTGAGTTCAAATCTGGCCTCAGACACTCACTAGCTGTGTTACCCTGGGCCAGTGGTGGGGAACCTGCAACCTCCAGGCCACGTGTAGCCTTCTAGGTCCTTGGGTGTGGCCTTTTGACTGAGTCCAAGTTTTACAGAACAAACCCTTTTATTAAGCTCTGAGATGCTGGGATTTCTCTGCCTTGTGACTCTAAGAAGTCTATAAAAAGAGGGCAAGGAGGAGGGAGAGATTGTTTCTTCCTAGGAAAGAGAGTTCTTAAAGGTTTTTAGGGGGCTCTGGAGATGGACTAATGGGGTTATCTAATGGGTATGTAATCTAATGCGTATCTAATCTCAGAAGTCCCTATATATGGTATCCAGTTCAATGGTTAGAGACCAGTTAGACTAGATGCTCAGTGAAGAGGGCAAACTGATCTCCCTGGATTCCTTACAGCTTGAATCCCTTTCCACTTTAATGTGGGGAGCTTCTGCCCAGAGGATGCTCTCCTGGGTAGGACTGGTCACACAGCAGAAGCCCAGGCCCTAGGAGTGTGTTGACGTCAGCACATGGTCTTATATTGGGTTTTGCCATTGGGAAGCCAGCTCTTTGTCAGAAGCTATGTATTTTTGTGCCTGTTTTTTTTTAAGCCTCTCAGCAAAATATTCAACGAAACAAGCTCATGTCTGAGGCAGAGGCAATTATAAAACACAGAGAATTGGAGAATGACAAATGGTAATTATCCCAGAGCTCTGGTTTTTCTCCCTCTCCCCTGATACCCAGTGATGGAGCATTCAGTTGCCCTTGGCTTATCACCAGAGGTTCCTTGATCGCTTTTGTCTTTGGAGGAAGAATGTCAATAACAAAGTGGTGTGAGCTTCATCGCCGTTGCTGAAGTTAGGCAGGAGACTGGGGGTTTCATGTCACCATGGAATTTCTTTTCACTTGTTCTTTTCATTAACCACAGGAGGAAAAAAAGAAGCCCATTTGGTGGCATGTGGTCTGCCTGAGATGTTCTTGTGGATGCAAAATGTACCCGACCCCCCTCCACAAAGTCCCCTTTGTCCCCCCTCAGCAAGATGGGGGAGCCTGCTGCTCAGAATCATTCAAGGCAGTGACTAATCAAGCAAACATATTCCGAGGGCTGACCCCATCACTCCTGATCCCAGACAGCCTCCACGCTGACAGCCATCCGCCTTTGAAATGAAATGCTAGAGACAGAGGAGGAAATGGCCCCACTGCTCTAGCCTAGGGGTTATTTCTCCAACTGATTTCGCTTTGATGAAATCCAGAAAGCAAAGCCTGGGCTGGGGCCATGGTGAACACCCACTTGGCTCTGACCTGAAGGGCCTGGCTGCTGGGGAGCTCCAAGAACTCTGGCCATGCAGCCGGCTCCTCCAGGGGCTGTCTCACAGTGCAGCTCACTATCCCTAAAGAATGGCTATTTCCTTACTTGGAGGAGCTGAAAGGATGGTCCCTGAGCTGCTGGTAGGGGGGCCCAAGCCATACCCCATGGGGCCCCCCAGGCTCTCAGAGCCACGTCTCCTCTCCAAAGGCCACCAACACTTTCTAAGTAACCTCTTAGACAGCTGACTTCCAAAGCGGGACAGGGGAACATACAATCGTGATGGATAAGCACGGTTCTTTCTCTTGTGTGAAACAGTCTGCAAAGTGCTATAAAGGGAAAGGTCACTCTTTTTCAAATGAGGAAACTGAGGCTCAAAGAGGCAAATGGCTTGCCCAGGGTCACTCAGCTAATGAGTATCTGAGGGGGGGATTGGAACAAAGGTATTCTTGACTCTACATCCAGTATTCTAACAACAACAGCAATATTAATTGAAATAGTACTTTAGGGTCTGCAAAACACTTGCTATGCACACATATATACATATATATGTATATGCATTTAATTTTGACAACAACTCTATGGAGAAGGGACTATTATTACTCCCATTTTACAGGGGAGAAAAACAAAAGCTGAAGCTGTGTCAAGACACAACCACTAGTTACTCAGGTAAGATTTGAACTCAGGTCTAGATCTCAGGTCCAAATCTAGCACTCTATCCATTATAACACCTAACTGCTTCTAATTATTCCACCACAAGGTGCCCAGGTCCCTCTTGCCTCAACTTCACTTCATCCCTCAATACCATCCATCATCTTGCCACCCATACTTCCCAACACTCTCTTCCCACTACATTACTTTTCACTTCTTGCCCCAGAAAGTTAAAGTGAAATCAGTATTGCCCCTGCTCCCAGAGAGGGCATGCCAATTGATTCTTCAATGGCTCTATTCATCAGTCCTGTCATTTCCCAAACCACAACACCCTTTCCTGTCTACCAGTCTTTTCAGTGTGTAGTTGTCTTCTACCAGAACATAAGCACCTTGATGGCAAGGACTGTCTTGCTTTGAATTTATATTTTTACCCCTAGCAGTTATCACAGTGTTTGGCACAGAGTAAGTAGTATGTAATAAATGCTTCTCAGCCACTCAGCTATTCTAGTGGTTACTTCTAGCTCTGACCCTCTCTGATCCTAAAGGCCTTCCTCTCTCTAGGTCTCAGTTTCCCCCATTTGGCTTTGTGATGATTGTTTCCTTTTCCATATGTTCCCCAACCATCTCTTTAATAATGTATTCTCTGTGCTGGATCAAAGTCAAACTTGCTATGCTATATTTTATAGACTCCATTATCTTCTCTGATTTGAAAAATCAAGATTCTTCTGTAGTCTAGTGGTAACTTTCCCATGTCCTGCAGTCTTTATCACTGATAGTGGCTCAACAGTCACATCTACCAGCATTTTCAGGACTCTGGATGATTGCTTGTGTAGGCCAGGTGATTTGAGCATATCAAAGGCAACTAGGTCAGCACATTTTGTTATCACAAAGAACTGGGGGGAGAAAAGGTGGGAGACTATCAGTTGGGGTATGACAACAAATTATGGGTTATGAATATAATGGAATATTACCTTGACATAAGAAATTGTAAAAGAGAAGGAATCAGAGAAACCAAGGAAGACTCAAATGAACTGATACAGAGTAAAATGAGTAGGACTAGGAGAACAATTTATAAAACGACTACAATAATGTAAAGGAAAATAACTTTGTGAGATTTAGAATTCTGGTCAATACAATGGCTAGTTATGATTCCAGAAGACTGAAGATGAAGCACATCTCCCACCGCTTGGCAAAGGGGATGGATCAAGGTTACAGAACCAGACATACATTTAATGACACAGACAATAATTATGTGATTTTTTTTTGTTTGGCTCTACTTGTTAGTTAAAAGGAAGGACTTTCTTCATTTTTTGGAAGCAGAAGAGGTGTGGAGGGCATCATAGTGATGTAAAAAAAAGGACAGAAGGAAAGTGTCAATGAAATAATTAAAATGCAGTAAAGAGAACAAAACGACATTCAGAAGGGAACAGCTTAATAGGGCAGTGTTGGTACTATTATATATAGTTGATTTAATTTGTACTTTAAAATATAAGCTGTATATCATAGAGATTCATGGTTTTATATATATGTTGAGTTTTTCAGTTATGTCCAATTCTTCATGACACGATGAGAAAACTGAAGCAAACAGGGTGAAATGACTTTCCCAGGGTCACATGGCTAGTGTCTGAGACTAGATTTGAACTCAGGTCTTCCTGACTCCAGACTCAACATTCTATCCACTCCTTTCTTGCTCTTCTTCATATATAGAAATGTTATTTGTTGATGTTTGTCAAATTCTCAATAAAAAGGAAATATTATCCAGAAAGGGGTAGTAAGAGGTACTTTTACCATCTTCTTACTTAACTTTGGTTTCAACTCACTAAAATAAGCACTTTTTCTCTCCTTTCTGGTCCAAACATCATTTTATTTGGCAGAGATAAAAGAAACCAAGCCAAATGTGGGCAGCTCTCCATTGTCTCCATTGTCTGTTATCATCATAGCTATTGGCCCCCAACTCTCACCTGTGACTCCACAGCAGCCACCCCCTGGTACATCTTGGGAGATGGGCTATACCGGGATGAGGGTAACTGATGGGCCTCAAACCCATCAATGAGTTAGGGGATGTCTGCCCAAGCATGTGAAGACTTCCACCAGTGGAGTGGGCAGATGAGAACAGTTGGTTCCAAAGGTCATGAAGGCAGCTGAAGCAGGCATTGTGAGTGCTTAGAGCTTGGTCAGACATTGAAGACGCCACAAGGTCATCCACTGCATGCTGGCTCATTGCCAGTTGGCTTGACTTTTATCTTGCTACTGGACTTCAATGACTCTGGAAGAGAGAGTGAGGCTGACCACTGTGTGAAAGTCTGCCTCACTTAAATCCAATTCAAGTGCAAGTCAAGACATCACCTTGTGATATCATTGAATCTCTTCAAAATGAAGGACAAACAACAACAGTGACGATGATGATGACAATTATCCTGCTGTCTTCCATAGTCAACAGACAAATCCATTCCTCCTTGATCCTACTCTTTTACCAGCTAAAATCAAAACAAGGCAGACTGCTTTTTTGATCATCCTTAGATTTCATTGCCAGCCTTGGTTCATTCTTAGCTTGGGAACACATCTTGATTTTCTACTTTTCCTGTATTACTTGCCCTTGCTTCCATCTTCTTTTGAACATGCCTTTTAAAAATTGAAGGCGGTCAATTGGTTAGTTCTCTGTCTTGCCAAGCCTTGAGAATTTCATTCCTGAGCACTTCCCAACACTCTAGGGTTGATTTTTCGTGCATCATTTTCATTCAGTGGAGCTTCTGTTTCCTTTCTCTGAATCCTCTTGAAATCTTCGCCCTGATGATCTCTACCTAGGCTGACCATCAGACCTGGCTTTGCTCTCCTTTTGTGACACAGATTCTCTGATGGAGCGGTCCCTTCCTCCCAGGGTATCCATGATTTTTCACTCCAGCTGCCAGTCCCTCCCACTGAGGGCAGTGACTGCTTCGTTTTTGTCTTTGTAACTCCAGCACTTGGCAAAGCCCATTGAACACAGTAGATGCTTAATAAATAAATGCTTGTTGCATTTGGATTGGATTCTCTTCAGGTCCTTCTTCTGCTTAAGTTTTCTCCATCCATTTTTCCTGAAGTCCAAATTCTCTTCTCCAAATTCAATTCTAAAATTCTCGCTGTCACCTTCAGGATATCATGGAAGGACAGAACATGAGACCTAGAAGGGCCCTCTGTGGTCATCTTGTCCCATCTTATTGGCTTCTCCTCCTTCTCCAGGTCCTGTCTTTTCCCTGCTCCTTTTCCCTCAACAGTCAGAAGCAGCCTCCAGGGCCCATCATAGGGCAGGGCTCAAGGTGAGCAATAAAGGACACTTGTTGAATGGAATTAAATGAAACGGGAAGAGAAAAGTGTTAAGGAAATAGACCACAGGACAGACTCCAGCCTTTGGCTTTAGAGAGGAAGGACTGGGAGGTCAGAAAATCCTCTGTAGTTTACCCCAAATGATTATGGGATTAAAGCAGGCAGTGCTGGTATGTAATTAACCAAGTGGCTGGCGTGCCCAGTGAACACAATTAGATCGCCTATCTTCTCACACACTGTTGTTGAGTTTAAAATGTCTATCTAGCCACTAAGTGGCTAGAAATAATATTTCTTATTGATTTGGGGGTTGTTGCACCTGACCTGCACACCCTGCTGCTCTCTAAGTTCCCTGTGAAGAAGCATGTTCATTGACCTGCACTTGGGGCTAGCAAAGAGGAAGCCAGTATTTTCCCATCCAGGGCAACCCAGCCAGCCTGACTTCAGTGCACACTGTGCTCTCTTTTCAAGGCAATGAGCCTCCAAGAAGATTGCTGGAACTCTGAAGCCTGCTGCCCATGCTTAATGAGGCATCCTAAGCAGGTGAGCATGACTGTGGACTCTGCCTTTTCACAGACTCTATCTGCCTTTCTAATTTTGGCCCTTTAGGACAAATGGAGGCCTCTTTCACTGGTTCTGGGCTGGGAGGCAGGCTTGGTATTGGTGAATATTTCTTGAAAAATCATATGCTTGCTGGCTGCCCCTCTGGTGCACCCTTCCCTTCTCTTAATCCTCCCTTTTGTTCAGGGCCCAATCCAAAGTCACTCATATATAGGAAGTCTTTCCTGACTGCCCTAGGTCCCTAGGGGACTTCCACTTCTTAATCAATCATCCTACAAGAAGAGATCTCTGAGGCTCTGGCAATGTGCTATTATGAAAGAATGCTACATCTGGGCTTGCTTAGTGGCTCCATGACCTAAGGCAAGTCATTTACCTTCTGGGCCTTTGTTTCCTTCTCTGTAAAATGGAGATTGGGAGAACACTATTCCTTCTAAGGTTCCTTTCGGCTCTAAAGCTCTAAATCTCCAATCCTGTGTTTGACGTTTGGCTCTCTGATTGCATCTTGTGTGTGTGTGTGTGTGTGTGTGTGTGTGCTTTTGTCTCCCCAATAACACTAGAGGCTCTGTGAGAAGCACGAGCCAGTGTGGTACTTCACAACATAGCCCAGCTCAGGGGACATAGCAAGTACTTAATTAAGGTTGATGGAATTGTGCTGATTGACTGACTGAATCAGATTGGTCTGAAAATAGTCCCTCCAGAGAGTGTGGAAGAGCCAGGTGCAAGAGCCCATTCACAGAGCTAGCTCTCGCTAACTTTCAATGGCCTCTGCTTTTTTGGGTTTTGTTTTTAAATTGCTAATTCTACTAGTTTTTTGGTATTTTTCATTACTTTGAGATTTGTATTCATGTTGCTCATGCGTCCTTATAGAGAGCACTCCATATGAACTGCTCCCCTAATGCCTTCCTTTCTTTAGCTGAGGATTCTGGGCCAGCCCCTTGCCTTTCCCCAGAGACGAATAGTCAGGGCCCTCCTGAGGTTCTTCCGGTAGAATAATGCCAAGGATTGTTGCATTTTGCTTTCCATCCAGAGGCCATTACTGGAGAGTGCATTCATTAAAAATAGAGTGTGTATTCATTAAAATCAATTCATATAGAAAAATCTAGCTGGCGTCAGTAGGAAGGAGATTAAGGGTATTTGCAACCTGAAGAATAATTGACTTGTTGAAGCCTCCTCCACCCAATGGATTGGCCCTCTTGGATAAGTCCTAAAGAGTAATTGATGTGGTATTCTTTGTAAAGACAGTGATTTGTACTGGCCCACTGGCTCATTATTCTGTAATGGTTCACAGAAACCATACCAGATGCAAATACTCTTTCTCTGGGAATAGCTACCAGTTCTGCTGACTCTGAGGCAAAAGTTAGACTGTATATGGCCTACCATTTGGGAGGAAAGGGGTTCTTGCTCTCAGTTCTCTAAGGGATTGTGCATTTCACCAGTGGTCTAGGAAATGCACTGAACTGGGTGTGCTAGTCCTCCTGGAACAGGCCAGTGAAAAACTAGCTTTCAGGAACTGGGCAGCAACAACTGCAGGAAGGACCTTTGGCTTCACTTGCAGGTCATACTTCCTAATAGTTGGAACCTGGATTCTAATCCCCACTCTTTTATTTTTGCTTTTTGGAGGGCAATTGAGGTTAAGTGACTTGCCCAAAGTCACATAGCTAGTAAGTTTGTCAAGTGTCTGAGGCCGGATATGAATTCAGGTCTTCCTGACTCCAGGACCAGTGCTCTATTCACTGTGCCACCTAGCCGCCTCCCTCCCCCCTCAATCTGCACTCTTACCATTTCATTCCTCTGGGCTTCCATGTCTTCCCTTGATCAACTGAAGAATTTGGGTAAGATGATCTCTAAGGATCCTTCCAGTCTAACATTCGACAGTCCTCCCTAAGAAAGGAATGAAGGACCAAGCCATTCCTGTTTGTCTCAAAGGTCACTTTCAGTTTTAATCTTATGAGCTTATCAATCCATCAATTAATCAACAATCATGTCTTAAACAGCCACTCTAGTACCATGTGGAGCCAGCTATGTGACACTGTGCCTGGAGTCAGGAAGGCCTGAGTTCAAATGAAGTCTCAAACCTTTACTAGTTGTGTGACCCTGGCCAAGTCACTTAATCTCTCTCTGGCCTCAGACTCCTCAACTCTAAAATGTAAAATAATAGCACCTACTCTCAGGCTTGTTGTGAAGATAAAGTGAGATAATATTTGAAAAGGACTCTGCACATGCCCTCTTCTCGACACTGTGCTAGGGCTGGGGATATAGAGACAAAGGTAAAACTTACATGTGAATGGAGGAGAAGCCCGAAACAGATATAACGTCTCCTTGATGGGGTGGGGGGCCAGGCAAGGGCACAGATGCTTCAGTTGATTCTTTATCCAAAGGCCAGTTTGGACCCAGAGAGTGGGTAGAGATGGGGCCAGATTGTGAAGAACTGTAAATGCCACAGAAGTTTCTATTTGCTCCTCGAAACTCTAGACATTCTGAGCCACTGGGGTGTATGGAACAGGGAATGAATGATGTGGGCAGACCTGCACTTTAGGAAAAGCATGTTGGCATCTGTGCGGAAGGTGAATGGGAGTTGGGAGACACTTGACGCAATTATAGTAGTCCAAGTGAGAGGTTGATGAGAGCCTAAACTGGAGAGAATATGAGTGGAGAGAAGAGGGAAAGAAATGATGAGATTTGGAAACTCATTGGATGTGTGGAATGAGAGCACAGAGTCAAGGATGGCGCTGATAGCTGTGGACAGAACCAGGGACATTTGGGGAGGGTTTGGGAGAACACTGACTGATTCACCCATACACACATTTTTTAAGTACCCACTATGTACTAGGCTCTATGCCAGGCTGGAGGGACACAAAGACAAAAAATGCAACACAGTCCCTGGTCTGCCCTCAAGGATCCTCCATTCTATATTCTAATGGAGAAGAAACCCCCAAATGGCCACACCCTTTAAGCCAGAGATCTAGCCACTGAGTATCTATCCCAAGGTGGCCAAAAGCAGAAACCGAAATCTCACCTGTTCCAAAATGTTCATGGAGGCACTTTTGTGGTAGCAAAGAGCTTGAAGCAAAAATAATGTTTATCTATTGGGCAATGGGTATGGAACGCATGGATCTAATGCACTATTATTGCACCAGAGAAACAACAGATATGAGAAATTCACAGAATCATGCAAAGATTTGTATGAGTTGATGCAAAAGGAATGAAGCAGAACCAAGACTACAAGAACTACAATAATTTAACAATAAAATGAAACAGGACCAAGAAATTTAATGACCAAGCTTA
>WOXC01000902.1:0-21467 GCA_011680675.1 Gymnobelideus leadbeateri
ACACACACCACACACACCCCACACACACATACACACCACATACACACATACCACACACACACACAGATACATACACACCCACACACCCCACACACACCCCACACACACCCACACACCCCACATACACCCCATACACACCCACACACCCCACACACACCCCATACATACACACACCACACACACCCCACACACACATACACACCACATACACACTCACACACACACACTCACACACCCCCCACACACCCCACACACACCTCATACACACATACCACACACACACACACACATACCGCACACACACCCCATACACACCACACACACACACACACACACACACACACACACACACACACACACACACACACACACACATACCCCACATACACCCTCCTTACCAGCTCCACTCCTCCAGACCAGTGACCAGGCCCAAACAGGTGGATTCTTTTTCCATGCCCAGCCTTACCTTATCAGCCACCGTGGCTGCGTCTGAAGTGCTAACGGTCATGGAGACCACAGCCCGGGCTATGCCCACCAGGGCCACCACAAACACCTGTTGGGAAGGTCATCATGATTAGAGCTTAGGGTGCCACTCCTCCTATGCTAAAGCCTCCAGGAGCCATCCTGGCTACCTGCAGAGGAAGTCTGAGCCACCAGACTCTTCCCGAGGGAGAAGCATGTGGCAAGCACTGGCAGCAGCCCAGAACTGCACCACACTTGTGACTTTCTCTCTCCCTCCAATTCTACTCCTCCCCTGCACACCCTACCCCATAGCCCACCACTGCTCAGCCTAGGAACTGGAGGGAGGGAAAACCAGCCCTGGCCCTGGGGAGTCAAGTGAGCGGGCTGGAGAGACAGGTACACAGGAAACACGCAAACCATCCCAGGCAAACAAGCTCATCCTAGAGGACCGCCATCTAAAAGCCGCTGGGCTGAATGGCTGTGGGGAGCAAGTCCAGAAAGATGTTATGGCAGGGTGATTTCTAAGGGGTTATTCAAAGGTAATTAATGATTTGGTAGAAAGAAAAGCCCTAAAAAAGGCACAAGCACAGCCCCATCAGGGAGCAAAGTCCCACCAGTTCTGCCACAAGAAAAGAAAAGGCAGGCAGCATGGCACATGGGAAGGAGTTACATATGTGGAGTCAGAGGACCTGGGCTCAAGTCCTGACTGCCACCTGTGTAAGATGTGGAAGGCTCTTTACCTCTCTGGGCCTCAGTTTCTCCATATGTAAAATGAGAAAGTTGTAGCAGATGGCCTCAACTTACGACCCTGTGGCCCAAAGATGGAAGAACCCAGGAGACAGCCCAGAAACGAGGACGCCTCTGTTGTTTCTGGTGACGTGGCCACTGATGGTTCACATTTACTGATGCTCTCCCATGCACTCTCACTGGACACAAGTCCATCAGGGGCAAGAGGAGCCGCACGAGGAATCCCAAGGACCCAAGGAGACCCATGGTCTCAAGGCCCAGGAGTCATTCTCTGCCCTGCTGAGTGCTGGGGCAAGGGAGCACGGACACAAGGCAGAAGATTTTCTCTCTGGCCTCCAGCAGGGGCGCTGACACACAGATACACACACAGACACACGGTACACACACACATGCATACAAAGACACACACACACACACACACACACACACACACACCCATGCTGTGACACAGTTCAGGGAAGTGGAAAGAGCACTGGTCTAGGAATCAGGGACATGAAGTCCTGACACTCACTACATGACCATGGGTAAGTCATTTCTTCCCTCCAGATCTGCTTCCTCCCCTACAAAATGAGGAAATAATTTCTGTCCTCTTTACCTCATGGGCTTGCTGTGAAATCCAAGATAATTCATGATCACTTCTTGAGCCTACAATGTGCTACACTAGAGACAGGAAGATGAAAAATTACATACTCCTGACCCTGAAGCAGCTTATGGGGAAGTAAGACGTACATCATGAATACAAGGAACAAGGAGAGTTCTATCTCTGAGCCTCAGTTTTCTTAGCTGGAGAATGGGAAGACTACACTCCTGCCTGTCCCACCATCCTCAGGCAGCTGTGAGAAAGGCAGCTTGGAAACCCTGATTACTAGAGAAACAGGAATTACTACCAGAGATGGCCCTGCTGCTGCCAGGCCTCTGCTCCCTAACCCAAGCCAGGGCAGCAAACAGTTTGGTATTGATCTACTAGCCTGGTTAGAATGACAGTTTGTTTTTGTTTATTTGTTTGTTTGTTTGTTTATTGTTTTCAGCATTCATTTCCACAAGATTTTGAGTTCTAAATTTTCTCCCCGTCTCTCCCCACCCCAAGATGGCAAGCATACTGATTACTCCTTCCCCCAGTCTGCCCTCTCATATATTTCCCCCCATCCCTCACCTTCCCCCCTTCCCTTTTACTTTCTTGTAGGAAAAGATGACTTTCTATTAGAATGACTTTTAAGACTTCATAAAGCCCTCTGGACCTAGCAAAGCAACGTTGTGCCCAGTAAGGCAGCCTGAGGTAATGAACAGAGTCAGGAAGACCTCATCGAACACTCGCTGGCTTTGTAAACCTGGGGGTCATTTGACTTATCTGAGCCCCAGTGTCCTCATCCGTAACTTTTAAGGCACCTTCCTGTTCCATGAACCTCTGACCTCATTCTAAGCACACTGACCCATGTGCTCCAGCAGGCTAGTTAGAGTGGGCTCATCTCAGGATAATTCAATTCCTGTTCAACTGAATTAGGAAGTGGAAATCTGAGAGGGAGAGGATGTCTGGGATCGAGAGGTTCTGGAAGGAAAGGCAGTTGGTGCTGAGGACCAAGACGGGGTAGAGATGGATTCAAGAGCTAGCTAACAAATACTTAGCCCTGGTTCATCCCATGGCACCAACAGTTCACAATAATGATTCTATAAAACTGTAATACATGAATGTAATGGAATAACACAACCAAAAGACAGATAAAAAGACAAGACACACAGACAGACAGAGAGAATCCATTAAGCGCTTGCTATGCACCAATCCTAAGAAAAGATGACTCTGAAGGTAACAGAAAAGCATAGGGAAACATTAATTAATACAGAGTGAAATAAGCAGAACCAGAACAATATAGGTGCCAAAAGTGTAAATATTCTCCCCCCAAAAAATTAAACCTGAGTGTTAATTATTAATACCAAGCATAGATCCAAAGAGTGGATGAGAAAATGCACCTCCTTCCCTTGTCTGCTGAGATGAGGAACCATGGGCCTCAGTTTTGCTTAATGGACTTTCCCCCTTCCTTCTTTTTTAGGCTTTGGCATAAAGGTACTCCTCTCTGGGTGGAGGAGTAGAGAACAGAGTGGAAAGTAAAGGTGTCTATAAAAGCAAAAGGTGTCAAAAAGGTTTTAAATCCACTTTTTTAAACAGGACCTGTGATTTCATATGTCACAGCTCATAAACCTCTCCCTCAGGGAGGGAGGTAATACAAGAGTTATCCCAACTTGATCCTACTGAGGAGGAAACTTAAGTCTAGCACAGGGCCTGGTATAGAGTACATGCTTAAGCAGATGTCTACTGAAGTGAAGTCTATCCCACAAGGCCCTGTGGTGAGGAATGGATGAGGACGGGACTCGCACCCAGCTCTCTCAACACCAAATTAGGCATCTTCTCCGGGGTTTGTATGTGGGTGTGAGGGCCAGCTGGGCAGGTAGCTCTAATGCATGCTCCTAAGCTCATAGAATCAGGAAGCAGACATTCCTTAAGCACCTACTATGTGCCAGACACAGTGCTATGGAGCTTAACAAATGTTATCTCACTTGGAAGTATGTGCTATTATGATGCCCATTTTACAGGTGAGGAAGGTTAGGCAAAGAGAGGTTTAAGTGACTTGCCCAGGACCACACAGTTAATGTCTGAGGCTGGATTTGAACTCAGGTCTTCCTGACTCCAAATCCAGTATTCCATCCACTGGGCCATCTAGCTGCCACCAAGAGACCAGAATGAAATACGGGCCTTACCTCCCCCTCCAGCTCCTCTTGGCGCCAATCCCCCGGAAGAATGCTATCAAAGCAGTTAGGATGCTATCACATCAGCCCTGGGCCCTACCAAAAGTCTGACTCAGGATCCTGGGTTATCCCTCCACCCTTCCTCTCTCTAGTCTTTAAACTACAACAGGAGGACAAGAAAGGGTGCAGAGTGGCAGAGGCCCAAACTAGCAGCCTGCAGGCAAGTGTGTACAATGATGGGGGGTCCCAGAGGAAGAGAGGCCTCTCCCAAGATTTAGCGGGGCTGGTCCCCAGATACCCAGAGCTGTGAAACTGCCTAGACAAAGCATACAAGCAGTGGTACACAGGGAATGAGAAGGGAATAGGCATTAATTAAGCACCTACTACATACCAGGCACTGTGCTAAGGAACTTTACAAACATTATCTCCTCTGATACTAGAGGGAAGAGATCCAGAGAGGGGTCTGAACACAGGAAATCTGGGATTAGCAGGTAACGTTTGACTGCTCTGGGTCTCAATTTCCCCTACTAAAAAATGAGGCAGATGGCCTAGATGGGCCAGAAGGTCCCTTCGGTGCTCTTCTGGAAATGTTGGTAGGGGTGGGAGGAGCATCCCAAGACTCACCAGGATATAGAAAGTGGTAAAGATGGGGCTGGAGGTGATGCGTATCTTGGCCCGAGCCGACGGCAGCTTCCAGAGCAGGAAAGTGAAGAACAGCACATTGGGGATTAGCAGCACAAGGTCCCAGTACCGAACCCTGAGCCACATGCCAAGACTCAGTTAGGGAAACCAGACCTACTCCTCCAACAGCCCCCACCTCCCATCACCATAACATAGACACCCAGGCCTCAGGGCATACCTGCCCCAATCTGCCCATTGCAGACCCAGGCTCAGGGCCCACCTGCCCATTGCAGACCCAGGCCTCAGGGTCCACTTGCCCCATCCCTGCCCATTGCAGACCCAGGCCTCAGGGCCCACTTGCCCCATCCCTGTCCATTGCAGACCCAGGCTTAGAGCCCACCTGTCCATTGCAGATCCAGGCCTTGTGTCCCTTTTGATGTAGGCCATACACTAGCATAGGTATAGACCCCCCAGCATACACTGAGCTCCCTTCGTCCAACTCAGCACAGACCCAGACCTGGCTGTGTACATATACATAAACACAGATACTCAAGCCTGCCCCACCACCCCTCCCTATACACACATATATCAAGCAAGGCCCATTCTCTCTCTATTCCTCAACCATGATCCTCTAAACAGAGCTGAGCCTTGGCTTCCTCTAACCCTAGACCTCCAGGAACAAGGCCCAAAAGGTGCAGCCCCTTCTGGTGAGGCCCATCTCATCTGCACAATTGCAACAGCCCCAGGAAGGGGAAGGCCAGTGACAAGCCCAGCCCTTGCTCCTACCCACAACCCCACATGGCCACAGGGATGGTGCTAAATGGGATATCTCCAGTGGCACAGAGATGCCTCCTTGCCCACCTGCGCCCCACTCTACTCACCGGGAGGTGCCAATGTCTTCATAGAGCAGCAGTAAGCATTGGTGTGGGGTGGTGATGTTGGGCAGAGAGGACGGGGCTAAGGTGCTGTTGTCCCAGTCCACCATCTTGCCTTGACTCTAGCCCTGAGGGTGGACCAAGGGGGGAAGAGATTAGTAGCAGAAATGGGGAACAAAAGCTCCATCCGACACGCAGACTTTGAAGGGCAGGTCTTCTGTACTTTGTTTTATTACTACACTGAATCATGACTGTCCTACCAGGGGACTCCAAGAGGGAACAAATGGTCTTTTATGCCTTAGGCTGATCTGGAAGATGGAAAAAGGAAGGTGATGTTGAGGAGACAACATAGTGTGGCAGAAAGAACCCTGGATTTAAAGTCACAGGGTCTGAGTTCAAATCCTGGCTGACTCTGCCACCTATGAGGCCTTGGGCAAGTCACTTCCCCTGGGTAGGTCTCAGTTTTCTTCTTTGTAAAATGAGGTTGTTGGCCTAGCCTCAAAAGTTCCTTACAGGTCTAAATCATATGATCCTGACTGAAGAAGGCTAAAATGCCAGCCAGGATTGCAGAAGCAGAGAGACAGAGGAGAACGGGGCCTGAAAGAAAGAAGGGAACAAAGGAACAAAGACAAGGAGACAGGAATGAGGAGCATGGGCTCAAGCTCAGATCTGGCCTCAGACACTTCCTAGCTGTGTGACCCTGGGCAAGTCACTTCACCTCTGAATGCCTCAGCTTCCTCACCTGTAAAATGGGGACAATAAGAGTACCTACCTCCCTGAATTGTGAAGAGCTTTGCAAACCTTAAAGCACCACATCAGCACCTTAAAGCCAGCTATCACTATTATTAAGAGGAAATGGAAGAGACAGGAGGGGCGGGCCTCAAGATAGCTAAACGGGCTGGAAGCCAGAGAGGAAAGTGCTTCATGCCAGCAGGGCCACAAGCCACAGGGTCAAGGGGCATGAGAAGAGAGCAATGGCCACCGGTCTGACTTCAATGCAGTGACTGGTGATCTTCAAGAGAATGGCTTCCACAGGGCGGAAGGGGAAGGAGAGGCAATGGAGGCGTCCAAGTGCAGAACAGAAGCAGGGCCCCAAGGAGGGCAGGCCTGGAGCCCACCCAGTCGGGGGCTTGCCCCCACAGGAGCACCCCAGCCTCATGGGAGGAGAGCTTGGATGCTCTGCATCATGTCAGAGGCAAAAACTGGCCCCAGGACAGCTTAGCTTGTCTCAGTGTGGCACAGACCACAGGGAAGGCCCTAGCCTGCCCTGGACCCCTGGTTTACATTCATCTGCCTATTACAGGTTTTCTCAAATTAAACATCCACAGAACACTCCTTCCCGCTCTCTGAAAATGCCAGCTTGACTAGGAATAACGTGTGTGCTCTTGAGGTGGCGCTGCCAGGCCAAGAAAACAGCCCTGCGTTTCAGCTCCTGGGAACAGATAGCAACTCATATATAACCTGGTTGGCAAGGGAGGCCAAATAAGTTCATCATGTAGTCAGTCACACCTTTCAAGGAACAAGGATATGGTCTAACCCAAACATTCAAGAGAAAAAAGTGGAAAAGGTAAATTTGTAAAGTCATTGTTAACCCACTGGCAGGTGACACATTATCACAAAACACCCCATTGGACTCTGGGGCGACGGGAACTAAGAATTAAAACGAGGGCAGAGAGAGAAAGATCCCCCAACAAAGTCAAATCATGTTTGTAGGAAAGAACATTCTCTAAATGGAAAGAGAGCTGAGACAAGAAAGTGAAAGGCCCCAGGCCCAGAATGCAATCAAGGAGGGGACATGAAGCAGCATGGAGCCAAGGGACCTGCAAGACCATCTATCCCAAGCCTGCTGTCTGCAAAACTCCTGGTCCAATCAGATTAAAATGCAACTGGGAAATGTTTAATAAAATCAACAAAAAATACACTAAACACAGATAATGTGAATGTGTGGTTCTCTAAGTGTCCATGGAGCCTGCATGGCTCACTTTCAACACCACTGATCTAATCCAAATACCTCATTTTACAGATGGAGAAACTAAGACCCAGAGAAATGACATAGGCCAAAAGTCAAATAACAAGATCCTATCAGTCAGGATTAGAATCCAGATCTCCTGAAGCCCTTTCCAGGACACCAGGATACCACAAGGCCTCCTATAACTCAAAAGAAATGTGAAAAGCTTCTTGCATGAACCACAGCATAGGATAAGGATCAGGATGGGGTATTTTCAAACACTCCATTTGGAAGCACTGTGTGAACACAGAAACTGAGTGTGGGGTTTAGTCAAAGAACCAGGTCACCCTCTAAACCTCCTGGGCCTCAACTTTCTAATCAGCAAAATACACAAAAGCTAAAATTATTTCTGAGGTCTCTGCTAGTCCCAGGTCCCCAGATTTTCCTCAATTCTAATCTAATTCATTTATTAAGAGCCAAGTAGGAGATGGCTAGGTGGTGCAGTGAATAGAGCACCGACCCTGGAGTCAGGAGGACCTGAGTTCAAATCTGGCCTCAGACACTTGCACACTGACTAGCCATGTGACCTTAGGCAAGTCACTTCACCCCAACTACCCTGCCTTACCCCCTCCAAAAAAAAGCCAACTAGGCAGAAGATTCCAGGGATAAAGACCAAATGGAAAACAGTTCTTGCCCTCAAGAAACTTACATTCCAGGGAGAGGGAAAACACAGGCAGCAAACAGCTAAATGTGTACATCAATTAGGAAGAGAGAAGGAGCTCAGGAAAGGCCTAAAAGGGAGTGAGGTAAGGATGGAGTACCTCCAGCCATGGGACACAGCTGGGGAGGTGTGAGATGGAGGTCAGAGGGACAAGGACCAACTTGAGGGAAGGGCTGAAGCCAGGCCATGAAGGCCTTCCAAGGCCAGGCTGAAGAGTCTGTACTTGGTCTCACCCTGTAAGTAAAAGGACTGGTCAGGCTTGTGCTAGATTCCCAGACCACTCTCTCAGGATCTCTCATGAAAAGAGCCTTTATTTGTTATCCTTAATAAAGACCAGTGAGCTGACCGTTGCTTCTCCCGCCTTGGCATGGTGAGCTGGCTCGGGACTCCCGACTGAAAGCTGCTATCTCCAGGCCACATACACTATCCCTCCTGTGGTCCATCAATGTCATCTGTAAGATGGGGATCAGAATCTTTGTCTCACCAGCTCACAGGGTTTTGCAGACTTCTGAGCTCTACAGAAAGGGGAACTATTCTTCTTCCCCCAAAAGCCCCCTCCTTATATCTCTCCTTATATCTCTCATTAGTGTAAGGCGGTAACACTGGGTTCTGGATGACAATGGAGGACAGGCTAGAAAATATGGGCCCCTGGGACAGATATTGTGCCTGAGGGCCGTGAGGCAGCTAGGTGGCACAGTGGGTGGAGTACTGGACCTACAATCGGGAAGACCTGAATTCAAATCCAGCCTCAGACACTTACTGGCTGTGTGACCCTGGGAAAGTCACCACTGCGACTTATCTCAGTTTCCTCATCTGTAAAAATGAGCACAACTACCTCCTCCCAGGGCCTCTGTGAGAATCAAGTAACATATAAGTGCTCTGCCAACCTGAAAGCACTCTATGATTGCTAAATCAGAGGGTGAGGGAGCAGGTAATTAATTTTTCAGCCACACAAGTCCCTGAACACTGCCTGCTAAGCCTAGGAGGTGTTACAATCAATATCACTAAATGGAGCACTGGCAGGGCTACCCATGCTCCAGGTATTTAAGTATCAATATCAGCCCAAGGGGAATCTATCCAAGACCAATACTAGGGCCTTTTAATTGTGTCATATCTCTTTTACTCGAGTGACCCTGGCCAAGTCACCTAACCCCATGAGCCTGTTTAAGACGCCCAGCAGTAGGAAACCAAAGGGGCAGGGGGGAGCAGGAGGAAGGTTTTTATCAGCTCTAGGGAATCCTGGCCCAAGTTCCAAGGGCTGGGCTCTATCTTTGGCACCTGCTGCAAAGGGCTGACGGCTGGAATCCCCACTTCCACACTGGGGAGGAAGGGCACTGAGGCACCAGGAGAAACCCCAATGAGGTTGTAACCAGACCAGCTAATCAGCATCTGGGGCAGTGTTTGAACTCTGATCTCACTGATTTCCAAGTCTGCTCCTGCCTTGGCATCCTGTGTGCTGGTGCTGTTGGCTAGGTGGTAAAGGGGAAATATTCAATCGCTCCTTGCTGGGCACCAGAGGTCAGGGTATTCCTAGGGGCCTTTCACTGGTGGAAGGGACCTGGGATGCCGTTTATCCCTCTGGTCCAAGCCCTTCATCTTACAAGTGACCAGCTGAGGTCTAGAGAGTTGTGACCTGCCCAAGATCACACTGATGGTAAGCAGCAGGTCAGGATTTATTTGGCAGGCATTTAAATATTAGGTACCTATTATATGGCATTCACAGACAAAATCAAAACAAGTCCATACTTCAAAGAGCTCACATCCCAAGGGGAGGAGGATGGCATGTCCACATGTAAGCAAATACAAAATGTCTCCATAGTAAATATGAAGGGGGGGAACAGGGAGAGAGGCAGTACTAAATCAAGAAGAGGCTCCCTACAGGAGGTGATGCCTGAGCTGAGGAATGCAAAGAGGCCAAGGCAAGGAGGGAGCTAATTGCAGATGCGGTGGGAGTAGGGGCAACACTAACAGCCAAGAAGAACAGTGCCAACCCTGGAGCTGGTCCTGGCTTCCCACTGGCCTGCTTAGTGGTCTCCCTGGCCTCAGTTTCCCCTCTCCCATCTGGCATGGAAATACTGTGTAGGCGGAGAGCTTCCAAACCCAGGTATGCCCAACCAAGCCCATAAAAGCTCAGAAATGCGCTGGCTCAGGGTGACCACAGTCACCATGCACACCTAATGAAGACTTCCAGCGCCATCTTCCCTGAATGCTCTGTGGGAAAGGCTCAGGCACTGACCCCAGAAAATAAGGACCAGGAGTCAAACCTCCACCATCATCAACCTTCCCACCCCCAGCCCCTGCCTCAGGTTCCCTTTTCCACCTAGTCAACAGCCCCAGTCCACAGCTGCCAAGGCAGGAGCAGACTTGGGAATCAGTGAGATCAGAGTCCAAACACTGCCTCAGATGCTTATTAGCTGGGCTAGTCACTTAACCTCACTGGGCTTCCGTATCTTTATATAATGGGGACATGGACAGCACCCACCTCAAAGGGTCAAATGAGAGAATATGTTGTTAAGCCCTTTGCAAGATTCAGTGTATTACAGAACTGTTAGCTATCATTGTGATTACAGTGGAAAGAGTGGCCTGGTGTCTAGAAGCTTCCCTCTCTGTGCCTCAGTTTCCACATCTGTGAAACAGGGATCCTGACTAGGATAAGGACAGAATAATTCAGTGGACTTGGCGGCATTAGAAGGCTCTCAAGCCGCACACTGGTGATTCTGGTGGTTCTTCTATATTACAGCCCTCCCTGCCCCAGGGAACCAGGAAGAAAGAACAAAATGTAAGAGGCCTTCAAGGCACAGGACAGAGTGAGCAGCAAGGAAAGTAGCAAAGGGGCACAAATGGGCCTCCCACCCCTACCCGGCCCCTAGCCAGCCCTGGGAGGCCGGAGTGAATCTCAGGACCTCACTGAGCTCTCACTGTTGAGCCTCTCCCCAGGGCTGTGGGAACAAGGAGGGCCTGCCCTCAGCCTCCCTGGCATCCTAGGGCACAGAGGAACAGGAAAAGGCCCAGGAATGTGAGAACGGATCAGTCCTGGGTGGCTAAGGCTTGGTTACTTGCTCTACCGGCCTGATGACTTCCAGGAGCACCACTAGAGACATTCCTTTGGGCTCCAGACACCAGGCTGGCAGGGCAGAGGAGAACATGCAGGCCAATACCAAGGATAACTAGGCAGTGTCCACATCCTTCATCCCTGCTTCTCAGGGACCTGCAATGCCCAGGTCCATGGATATAATGGGATATCTCCTGCTGGAATCTTCCTCTGAAACCCATCCTCACTGTCCCAAAGCGCTAAAGGCCAGCTTCTGGAAAGGAGAGACGAGAATATGCCAAATCTATTCAGGAGAGGGACAGAGCTGAGCTTCTGTGTGAGGACAAACCTATGAATTAGATACCTCCTGTAAGGGCTGGGGCCTGGGATAGCCAGTGTTCTCCATTTCCAAGGCCTTTGGCAGTGACATTTGTAATGTAGACCCTGGCACTGGCCTGCCAAAGCAGTCAGGCCCTCTCATTCACTACAGCCAGAACACAGGGGTTCCTCCTCCCTACCACAGTGGCTAAGAGAGAAGGAGCTGAACCGCCTGTCTTGAACTACAGAAAGCCATGTAATTCCATTCCAAAACTGACTCTGTGAGCCCAACAGATGGCTCAGTCTCCCAGAACATCTAAGGACAGACACAAATACACACACAGTCATCTCCCATCATTCGCCTGGCAGCCACAAATCAACTCTGACAAAAACCAACCAACCTGATTCTAAAGGTCAGCCTGACCCCCACCCCAGCTGGCAGCAGCTTATACTCTAAGGGAACAGAGGATCCTGGGGCCAGGCTGGAGAGTCAGGAGAATCAGATTTCAAGGGTACGAGCTGGGCCATCTTGGCCCAGGCCCAGGCCCACAGGTGCCCTCTGCTTTGTTATCCAAGGAGGTGAGAGATGTTTGCCGCATCCAACATCTTCTAATGCTTAAAAGGAAGCACATAAAGATAACATAGACAGGCTGGGGCTTCTTCACTTACAGTCTATGAACTTGGTTTTGGTCTATATATCTTTTTTAAAAATATTCTGACAACTGCATTTCAACATAAATGGTTTCTTTGTAGTTAGCCTGCTGTAATTCATTTAAAAGCTAGATTCTGAGAAGAGGTCTAGAGATGGCACCGGACTGCTGACCAAGGGGTCAGTAACATAGAATGGCTGAGAACTCATGATCTAGGCCAAAACCCTGACTTTACACATGAGGAAATGAAGACCCAAAGAAGGGAACTGCCCAGGAAAGGCAGGACTCAAACTCAGGTCTTCTGACTCCCTGTCCAGTTGTTTCGATGCGCTCCCAAGCTGCTGCCCCCACTGGACATAGGCCACTCACCATCTCTCCTCAGAAGCTAGTTCTTTCAGCCTTTTTTGATTCTTGAATGATACCATGGTTGGCTCCAGGTCTGCTTCCTATGCTACAAATGAATGTATTTTGTCCAGTTTGCCCAAAACAAGCAAACAAACAAAAACGCCCCTCTGGGCTCAGCACCTCAGCCGTCCCTCTGTAAACCTATCTGTGATCAGGCTTCCGGACCCCATCCGTGCCTCCATTCCACCTCAGCTGGCATTTCTACTTTTTTCTTTTTTGCATTTTTCTGACCTTCAACTCTACGATGAGGATGGGGAGGGTTGAAGGCGTTTGTACATTGGGGAGTCTCCGCACCAAGGAAGTCACAGGCCTAGACTTTTGAAAATGAGTTATCTTCAGGGTTTTGATCTTTGTCAAGTCTGACTCCAATGCTTCACTGAGGCACAGAAGTAGCCCTGGTTCATCCAGTTCAGTGACAGCCAAGGGAAAGAAGGCTCATTAGCTCCCTGGTGGTGCTTCCTTTGATCGTGGCAACCACAACTCATGAACCACCGCCAAACAACCTGGCCCTTGGTCCTGTTGGGCATTGTCTGCCCCTGCAAGGATGTGACACGGGGTAGAGCAGGGGACAGAGAGTGTGAAGAAGCCCCCAATCATAAGACCACCTAGAAAGAAGACCTTAACGGGTGATACTCTAAACATAAGGCACTTGATCAAGGAGTGGGAAAGTCTCTTCACCACTGACATTCTCACCATAAATGAAACCAGCAAAGAAAGGCGAGGGTGGAACAAGACATACATTTTCAGACACGGGCAATACGTGTTGATGCATTTTGCTTCACTACACTGAGAGGGATGGGGGAGAAGGAAAATGCATCACGAGGGGATACAGAGCACACACTGAAGAACTAGAGTTCTCTGGGTTTCAGGGTTAGCAGCAGAGTGCTCTGGCTGTCCACCTCTCACCCCTCCTTCTTGACACATGACCAGATGACCCAATAACAGTTTCTGGTCTCCTTCTTTAAGGCTTCCTATTGGCTCCACATCCCATCCTGCTAAGGCGCATCACGAGCTTCTTCATTGCCCTCTATGACAGACTCATTTTAATTCTCCAAATGTCTCCATGCCACACAGCACCAATGGCTGAATACTGGCTTTAAAAAGATGGGAGGCCTGGAGTCAGTAAAAGAGCTTTGCAATTTTCTGAAAGCAGGCCAGTCCAGTCTCTTCCTGCTTCCAGTTCCACTTGGGCCCAGTTCACCGTCCATCTGTACTGTCTGTCCTAAATACCCATGGGGATGGAGAAGCCCTCTGGGGGTCCATCCAGTGCACCCCCTTAACTTTCCTGTGTAGAGGGTTAGTATCAGACTCTCGAGTTAACTGTGGATCTCTTCCCCTGCAATGTTCTAGGGCTTGAGGTAATAAGAAAATGTCATCAGCAAACAGAAAGATCCAGAGGCCTCACCTTCCTCTGAAATGTCCCCTTTGACCTAGGCCTCTCACTGGATCTCCAGCATATGCCTTAGGAAAGCATACACCGTCCTGTTTTATATTTCACCTAATGTTTGTGAGCAGAGGATCATTGAGTAGGAAGGAAAGAAAGGAGGAAAGAAGCACCTACTATTAAGCACCTACTACATACCAAGCACTATGCTAAACATTTTAAGAGCGTTATGTCATTAGAGTTCCATAACAATCCCGGGAGCTAAGTGCTATTATTATCTCCACTTTTACAAATGAAACCAAGGCAGGGGTAAAGTGACTTGTGCAGGGCCACACAGTTACTGAGTACCTGAGGCCACATGTGAGCTCAGGTCTTCTCCAGGCCCAGCACTCCATCCATGCACTACCTGGCTGTCTCAAACAATGTTACTTCTGTTGTTGTATTTTCCAAAGAATCTTTAGGTTTTGACAGATGGCTGGGAGACAGACACATTATTGTAACAAGAGCCTGCGTTGTGTTCTACCAAATCAAATGCCTTTCATGATCGATATATTATAAGCACAATGGGACCTTAAATTCTGTACATCTTTCAATTAACTGTGAAATGGCCAAGATGTGGTTAAACACTGCTTGCCAAAGTCAGTGATGGCACTTGAGAGAACTAAGAGCTGGCAAAGGCAGCCAGAATGGATGGAGTGGCCAGAGAGGAGATCCAGGCTGGGGGTGACTCGATTGCAGGGGCCTGGAGAGAAGACATGGAAAAATCTCAGACTTCCATTCCCTGCAGCTACCGCAATCTGTAAAAAGCATTGCCTAATCAATGGCTACTCACTTTTGTCTCCAGTTTCTGCAGCCACAAAAAACTACTCTGAATATTTTTGGCAAACATAAGACCTTTTTGTCTTTGACTTCCTCAGGGGACATGCCCAGTAGTGCAATTGTTTGGTCAAAGGGGATGAAGAGTTTAGCAACTTTTCTCCTGTGATTCCAAATTTAATTCTGCAGAAAGATTGGACAGATCCACAGTTCCACTAATGGGAGATTTGTAGGCCAGTCTTCTCTTAGGCCCCCAACACAGATTATTTCCATCTTTTATCCTCTTTGCTAACCTGACAGGAGGCAGGTGAACACTCAAAACTTGGGATTTTTTATGCTATCAATGACTTTGAGCAATTTTCCATGTGTTTACTGAAAGGTTGCATTTCTTCTTTTCAAAACTCTTTGTGTCCTTTACCCACTCATCTATTAAAAGTCCTATGTTAATCATATATTATTGTTAGTTAGTCATATCTGAATATCAGACTTTTATAAAATGTTTTATTTAAATTAGGAAATCTCTTCTGATTCCAACTTACCTATTTAATTCATGCAAAATCTTTCTTTCCTTAAGTTTATCTAATTAATTGATTATTTTATTATCTCTTTTATCCTTCATTTAAGAATTCTATCCCTAGTCATAGCTGTGTAAGGTTTCTTCATTTTCCTCTAGTTTTTTATAATAGGACCTTTTTATATTTAGGTCATATGTTCATTTGGAGATTGTGGCATATATGTATATATGGTTCCTTTCACTCTGGCATCTTTTTCGTGATCTTCCTTGAGGTTCTTGGCCTTTTGTTTTACCAGATTAATTAATATTATTCTGTCTAGTCCTGGCTAGTGGTTGGTATAGCACTCAAATTTTTTTTTGGAGGGGGGAAGGCAAGGCAATTGGGGTTAAGTGACTTGCCCAAGGCCACATAGCTAGTTAAGTGTCTAGTGTCTGAGGTCACATTTGAGCTCAAGTCTTCCTGACTCCAGGGCCAGTGCTCTATTCACTGCGACACCTAGCTGCCCCTGCACTCACATTTTAAGTTTAGGCAGCCCGTTCATTTTTATTATATTGGCATGGCCTAGCCATGAACAATGAATCTCCTTTCAACTCCCTAAGTCTTCCTAGATTTCTGTAAAGAACATATGGTAGGCATTTATAAAAACGTGAAGGGTCTCAGCAGGTTAACTCCCAGGTGTCTCAATGAGGAGGTCGTGATTAGTCTGAACGGAATTTGTCTAGCTCTCCCTCTCCAGTTTTGTTTATGCAGAAAGCCTGGTGGTTTGGGGGCTTACTCTCCTCCCCCGATGAGGCCCAGGCATGCTAACGAGCCGAGCCGCGGACTTTAGTGCCGTGGCCAGGGAGGGAAGTGGGGGGAAGGGGGCAGGCTCCTGTTCAGTGAAGGGAGAGATAGGAGGGCTGCTGTCCGTTCAACTATAATGGATTCAGAGAGGCCTCTCCAAGCAGCTGTGACCTGGAGGGAGGGAGCTTCGGACCAGAGATCACAGGATCACAAGCTGGAAAGTGAAAGGGATCTGAACCCAGGTCCTTCAGAGCCCGGATCTTTCCACCCCACCACACTGCCCTCCAAGGTGCTCCAGCCAGCCGTGATCGGGGAGGGATGGCTCTCTCCAGGTGTTACAAGGGTGGGGGTGGCTCTCCCCAGATGTGACAGGAGGCCGGCTCTCTCCAGATGTGACAAGGGGGGCTGCCTCCCCAGATGTGACAAGGGGACACTATCTCTCTCCAGATGTGACAAGGGGGGCTGCCTCTCCAGATGTGACAAGGGGACACTGTCTCTCCCCATATGTGACAAGGGGACACTGGTTCTCTCCAGATGTGACAAGGAGGGGCTGTCTCTCTCCAGATGCTGGGGGCTCCCTCTCGAGCTGTGACAGGCGGGGGCTGCCGTCCCCCGATCCAGCTGTGACGGGGGTCCCCCAGCTGCGGGCCCGGGTGGGGGGCGGTGGGGTGGGGGCAGCCACCGCCCCCCATCCCTGGTCGCCGGGATTACTGGGTAGGGGGCGGGCCAGGGGGAGGGACGCGGGCCCTCGGAGGGTCTCCTTACCTGAACTCTCTGGATCCGCAGCCGCTAGCGCCCAGCTCCCGGGAGGCCCATCAGCCGCCCTCCTCTCCGGCCCTCGCAGGCCCCGCCGCCTCGAACTCCTCCGGCTCTTCCGACCCGAGGACGCGGAGGAGAGAAGGGGGAGGAGGAGTGGGAAACGAACGGCCGGTCCGCGCCCGGCCAGGGATCGTGGCCAAAGAACCTCACCTCACGGGCGCCGAAACGCGGAACTCGCGGCCCCGTCTGGGGAAGAGGACAGGAGAGAGCTCGGCCCAGGCTGAACTCCCGGCATCCAGTACCGGGACTAGCCGAAAAGCAGCCCGCTGGGGAGGGGGAACGGGAGGGAAGGGACTGAGGAGGTGGAAAAAAACCCCAAACTCGCCAAACAGCTGGGCCCAGGAACTTATCTATAATCCCTTGGTGCAACGTCAAGCCCCGCCTCTCCATCACGAGGTAGCCAATAGGACTGAAGCACTCTGAGGTTTCGGCTCAAAAGAGAAAGTAAATAGCAGAAGTAACCAATAAAGAGCTGCAGGAGGCGGGACGGACTGGCTCTTCTCTTAAAGAGCCAGCCTTTGGTCCTCTGGCCAGGAGGACTATCTTTGCACCTTTGCTGTTCCCCCCAACCATAGGCAGTCAGTCACCTAGGAGCGGGGGACCATGCGACAGTCCGCACCATTAGGACTAAAAGGGACCTCAGGGCTGCAATCCCTTTGTATTACCGAGGAGGAACCTAAGACACAGACAAGCTGTGATTAACCAAAGGTCACACGTGGGAGTGACATTTTGTGCAACCTGCATTTTGAGCCCAGGTCCACTGAGTCCAGATGGGGCATGCTTTCCCCTCCACCGCAGAATGCCTCGTCTTTCCTTTGATTTTGTTGTTGTTGTTGTTTATAGTATTTTTAAAATATTAAATAAATATTTATTTAGGAGGCTGTCCAGTTCCTCCTGGACTCATTGAGAAGGAAAGCCATACACATGAAGTTATGCAAAACATATTTCCATGACAGCCACATTCCAAAAAAAAAAAAAGAGGAAGAAATGGAGAAAATCATCCTTCGATTTGCAGTCGGAGTTCATCAGTTCTCTCCAGGGAGGGAGACCTTTATGCATCATGAGTCCTTTGGAACTGTCTTCATAGCCCAATATTCCAGGGTTGACCATCTTTACACATTGCTGGTACCGTGCACAAAAGCGATCTTGGGGTTCTTCTCACATCACTTTGCATCAGGTTATATATAGCTCTTGCCCGAGTTTTTTTCCGAAACCACTCCCACTGGCCATTGCTTTTAGCTTAGCGTTCCATTACAATCACATACCACAGCTTGTTCAGCCATTCTCCACCTGATGGGCATCTCCTCTGCTTCCAATTCTTCACTGCCACAGAGAGCTGCATTTAATATTTTTAGCATGCCATTTCTAACAGATCAGGCCCAGTGAGAATTAACTTGAGAGTGTCTATCTCCAAGAACCAGTGACTTCCCTGTGAACAACCACTGCACTTCTGCTTTCCTTTATAGCAAAGAATAATTGGATTTCGGAGTTGAAAGGAACCTCAGAGGACATGTAGGAGATAATATACTGTGGAAGAAAAGAGGTTACAGGATTTAGAGCAAAGCAGCTCTTAGAGCATATAACGTCAAGGCTAAAACGTACCATCTCATCCAATTCCCTTATTTTTCAGATGAGTAAACTGAGACCCAGAGAAGAAAAGCAATTGTCTAAGGTGCCAGGGGTAAAACTACAAGAACCAGGATTCCAAACCAGGTCCTTTGCCTTCTAGTTTAGTGCCCAGCAGTACAACAGATTCGGTATTGGGGAAAATGGGTTCAAATGCCTACTCTACTCGTGGTTCCTTGTGTGACCTTGGTCAAGTCACTTTATCCCTTAAACGGGATATTTGCAAAGCACTTAGCACAGTCCCTGACCTATGTTTTTTGTTCAGTTGTTTTCAGTTGTGTCTGACTCTTCGTGACTCCGACTGGGGTTTTCTTGGCAAAGATACTGGAGTGGTTTACCATTTCCTTATCCAGCTCATTTTACAGATGCATAGTAGATGTTTAATATGTGTGTTTTGCTTTCTTTCCCCTTCTCCCTCAGCCTCTGTTTCCTCATCTCTAAAATGAGGGGAGACTGAATTAGATAGTCTAAGATTCCTTCCAATTCCATGTTCCTGTGACGGTCTAGCTTATCCCCTTGGGGTGCTAACAGGAAAGGAGCCAAAATAACAAAAAAGTTATAACAATCATTGAAGCCGACTCAATCCATCAGCCAGTGGCAAAGACCAGATCTGGGACCCTAGTGAGAAGTCTAATTATCCCACAGAGTGAGGAGGCCCTGAGAAATAGGGCTGAAAATGGGCAGTCTGAGGGAACAAGTGTGTAATAAGGCAGAAATAAACACGGGAACTTCCAGCAAAAGACAAAGGGAAATCCCTCTGAGGTTAGTCAGGAAAGCCCATCAGAAAGGATTAGCCATTGGAAACCACTGAGAGCCAAGAGCTAATCGGTAAGAAATGTACCTCAAGGTCCTTTCCCTAAGCAGGGATTTCAGCAGGGCTGTGAGCTTTGCCTTCTACCATCAAAGACCAGGGTCAGAAGGCACTATGTCACTTACAAACAACCACTTCTTCCTCTTGCTATCCCAGTGATACAGAATCCTGGGCTGCCCAGGTAAAAGCACCTGCCACTCTCATCTCTGCCCTCCTCAGCTCCACCCCAGCCATGCACATCCCCTTCCATCGTTCATGCTGGAATTCCCCTTCTCTCTTCAACAGACTTCTCCTTATGTTTAACCTTGACTGCGACAGAAGTTTTTGGAAAAGTGTTAGACCCGGCTTCACACCCCACTCAGATACTTATTAGCTGTGTGATCCTGGGTAAGTCACTTAATCAGGTTGTCTCTGTTTCCTCATCTGTAAAATGAGCTGGAGAAGGAAATGGCAAACCAATCCAGTATCTTTGCCAAGAAAACTCCAAATGAGATCACAAAGACTTGGACGATACTGAAAGGAGTGAACAATAACAAGTGTTTAATAAATGCTTGTGGGGCGGCTAGGTGGTGCAGTGAATAGAGCAGCAGCCCTGGAGACAGGAGGACCTGAATTCAAATCTGACCTCAGATACTTAACACTTATGAGCAGTGTGACCTTGGGCAAGTCACTTAACCCCAATTGCCCTGCCTTCCCTACTCCAAAGAGCAATAAATAAATAAATAAATAATTGTAAATGGTTGCTGATTGTTGATCCCCATCGCTCCACTTCAACCATGGACAAATAGGGCCATTCCCTTGATCTCACCATCCCCTATACACGTCCCACTTTTATGAACAAGAATCCTGAAATTCCTTTAATCAGCCACTATGCCTTACTCCTTTATAATCTTTGGGAATTCAAAAATATAAATGAAAGTTGCCCAGAGTAAAGTCAGTTTGAGATCAAACTGGGGTTAAAAAACATTCTGGAGAAAAAGTTAACAAATTCATAGTCTAATTGATTAAATTAAGTTGAGTAAGTACTTTGCACTGTTCTCTGCCTAGGGACAGAAAGGCGGCTCCTTGGAAAGGCAATTTCCCAGAGTCCTTAGGGGGTAGTATTATCTAATCTACCTGTAGCTCTTTACTGGAATGCCAAATTCTGAAAGTATGACAGATAAGAGAGCTTAGAATCCTGATCCCGAGGCTGCCTAACCTCCAAGCCTTCACTGTCCTTTCACTTCTCAATCCTTTGTAATCTGGTTTCCAAATTAATTTTTCCCCCTCCCATCCCCCCAAAAGAAAAAAAGAAAAAGAAAACTCTTATTACAAAGACATGTGTTTTATATGTGTATATATTATATATGTATATGTGTCTATATACATGTGTGTATGTATATACAGATATACATACTGTGTGTATTCAAGCAAAACAAATTCCCACCAACGATAATGGGATCGATTGTTTTTGAAGAGGACCAGTGACATCATAGGGCTATGCCTTGATTTACCCTTGAATTGGGTTTAAGTGATCTCAATTGCTAGATCTATCCAATGACCTTTTCTCAATTGGTGCCCTTCTTGACCTCTCTATATTTGTCATGTTAACTGATCTTTCCTCATCTCTCTCCTGGTTCTTTCCTCTACTTATCTACCTGCTTGTTCTCACTCTCCTTTGCTGGATCATCAGTCATATCCTTCCCCATAAATGTGAATATGCCCCAAGACTCTGTCCTGGTCCCCCCTCCCTTTATTTGTACATTCCCTCACTTGTTGACCTCATTAGCTCCCATAAATTTAATTATCATCTCTATTCAGGTGACTATCAGATTAATATAGCCCGTCCTAGTTTCTCTCCTTACTCCCAGAACATTGGACTTTGAGTCTGGAAGACCTGAATTCAAATCCAGCCTCAGACCCTTACTAGCTGCATGATCTAGGGAAGCTGCTCTACATCCTCTGCCTCATTTTCCCCATCTGTAAAGAGGGGATCATAATGCCTACTTCACCAGGCCACTATGAGGACCAGTTGAGATAACATATGTGAAGAACCTGGTTAGCTGTTGTTATTACTACCAAATCACAAAATACCTGTTGGACATTTTGAAATGGACATCTCAAGCACATGTCAAAAAAGCAAACTCACCATCTTAAACACACACACACACACACACACACACACACACACACACACACACACACACACACACACCC